>CABHPP010148199.1:0-48673 GCA_902168425.1 Peromyscus attwateri | reverse complement strand
GTGGAGGAGTCCACAAACAGTTAGATAAGGGAAGGTCAAGCTAAACTTGCTGTCAACTTTGAAGACTGTCTGATGCTGGTGCAGAGTCAGCATCAACATGAGGAATTATACACTGACAGTGAAAACACACTCCACTACTGTTTGGCTAGATCATCTGTTAAAATACTTCAACTGTCTTACATAATGAGACCTTCAGAGCTAAACAGGTGAGAAGTGGAGGGTACTCAACAACCCATTTTTGTCACTGTCAACCTGCAGCAGACATCCTTTTCATTCTTGTCGCCTCCTGAAGACTCTAGGAAGGAAGGCAAAAGGAGAACAGAGAGGGCAAATGAACAGCATCACCGCCTGTCGGAAAACCACTAAGTTTCTAGAAATCTCCAGCAGAGCTGCACTTGCATCTTACAAGTTTCACATGGTCATCACTCACTGCTCATTGCTCTGTCAATCAAACTAGTGTCCTATTGGCAAAGAAGGCAGAGAGAATCAGTATTTCCAATAAAATTGGCAGCATCCACCATGCCAACCTCTGGATACCCTACTGACTCTGTTCTTTACATGATCGTCTCTAATTACCAGTTCTGCTGCTCTTAACAATGTTGAAACCCTCCTACAAGGTTTCTGTCTTACTTGTTCTAAATACTCAGTTACAGTTCAATGGCCCACAAATGCACAACACTACTCTATGCCTCATGAAGATCTGTCTAAAACAAACTCACAACCTTTCAGTAAGGTGCCTTCCTCTCCCAAACCCTGATCCTTGAATGATGGCTCTGTGACATCCCTCACCTCTGAACCAGTCAGTATTCTTCTTCTCATGCCCATGTCTCATAGAGGTGAGATGCTATTTAAGCACTAAATTTTGCTCAGCTTTTAAATTTCTTCAAGTACTTACTGTCTGTCTGTTCTTGCCCAGGACCATTGCATCATCTCTCTGCATTGTCCTATGGACCTCACTTCTGCATGCAGACAGCTTTTGGTGTCTTTTTTGTTTTGTTTTGTTTTTCGAGACAGGGTTTCTCTGTGTAGCCCTGGCTGTCTTGGAACTCTCTCTGTAGACAAAGCTGATCTTTACCTCACAGAGATCCTCCTGCCTCTGCCTTCCAAGTTCTGGGATTAAAAGCATGTGCCACCACCACCCAGCTTTTTGGTGTCTTTTTAATACAAGGAGTCATTATTCAAACTCCCATGGCTCCTCCCTTGTTTATAGGAAGCAGGTATATACAGCACACAAACTCTAGCAACAATCCACATTGCTTGCATCTGTTCTTCAACTGTACATCCCCAAAATCTAGAATTCGATGATTAAACTATTTGTCAGTCCTAAATACTCAGGACTCTAAGATACAGCACCTTGTGATCATTCTCTTGCGTCTCCTCTCTGAATTCTCCTCTCTGGTTGAAGTGCACATTCCCCTTTTAACATTTCTGCAACACTGTTCCTCTTTTGGGAAAAAAATTAAACATAAATATTTGCTTCTGGATTGTTTCCTCCACTAGACTGAGAGCTGCTTACTTAATTCCAAAGCAGCTTTGTGGTTATTCCAGCATGCATAAGTCCAGTCCCAGGTAAACATGTACATCAAGTGTTGACTGAATACTGCATTTTATTCTTCCAGGCTCCTTTTCAGGAAACGACGCAGGAAGTCCTTTTGCAAACATAATGGGAAAGAACATGCTTTGTACATTCACAGCTAAGGGACTAAGTAAATCCTATGAAAAGACATGGCTTGATTTTCCTCCACTTTCTGTTCTGCAGTCACAGTGGAACTGTATTTGCAAAGATAAACCAGGAACTAAGAGTCAGGGTGAGAAAGAGCTGAACTATTTGGCCAGAGGGAAAAATAATGAATGTTGATAATTCTGGGTGGAAGGAGAGGTTTCACATCAGACGGGGTGATGAAGAGGGTTGAGAAAGGAGGGGCTAGTTGCAATAGTGAGCAGTGTGAGTGTGTGGCTGGCTCTGGGTGAGATAGAGTAGCCAGTGTTGTTTTACATATATTCTTTAAGAATACAATGACATGTGTACTGGAAGAAATGGAAAAAATGCTCACTACAGCATTGCATTTGACTGCTAAGACCAAAAACAATCTAAATTTTCATTACTAGGAAAGTGAACAAAATATAGAATGTTCATACAGTTCATTATAGTCAATTATACTTGACCTAGACACTGAGCATGGCGATGTATTCCTATAATCTAAGCCTCCAGGAGGCCATGACAGATTTCAAGCCAGCCTGAGCACTAAACAAAACCTTATTTCATATAACAACAACAAAAATGATGGGGAATAATCTAGCACTATATGTGTTGATATTGAATTTAAAAATACAGGTAATAATGCCACATACACAATATCAGTTGTGTAAAGTTGAAAGCATATAAATATATATATATATATATATATATATATATATATATATATATACTGACTGTAGCAACATATACATGCAAAGTCTTAAAACATATATGAGAATGATGAAGGTTTTCTGAAAGCATCTTTCTCTCAGAAGGCAAGGAAGAGTCAGGCAGCAATGTTGGCTGTCTATGTGACATTTTATTTCTTTTTAAAAAAAATGTACACAGGGCTAAGGAGATGATGATTCAGTGGGGAGAGGGCTTGCTGTACAAGCATGAGGGCCAGAGTTAGCACCCCAGTCCCCACACAAAGGCAAGACACATCTGTCACACATCTGGAAAGCAACACCGGGGAGGCAGGCAGAGGAAGGTGGATCCCACCACAGGCTCACTGGCCAGCCAATCTAGCTAAAACAGTGCACTGTGAGCTCGTGGAGAGCAGTAGAGAAAGACATGCGATGTCAGTCTCTGACCACTATGTTCATATACACGTGGGGAAGTGTACCTGCTACACACACACACACACACACACACACACACACACACACACACACACAATGTGTATTCAAAATGCATAGCCTAATGTTAAGATTCTATAAGACAGATGATGGGTACTTTGATCTTCATTTTATTTTTTTAAAGATTTATTTATTTATTATGCATACAGTGGTCTGCCTGTATGTCCAGAAGAGGGCACCAGATCTCACTACAGATGGTTGTGAGCCACTATATGGTTACTGGGCATTGAACTCAGGACCTTTGGAACAGCAGCCAGTGCTCTTAACTGCTGAGCCCTCTCTCCAGACCTGATCTTCATTTTAATATTATATATTGTTGTCTATATATTTTAAATATTATAACACTTGAATTTTTTATTTCTAAGCCAAAATGCCAGATAACCAAGGGCATTTAAGTCCAGGAACATTATAGTCATCAGTTTCCATTTTTAGATTAAACTCATTTCTCCCAGTTCTTACCCCAGCTGCCACTGTCCCATGGTTTCATAAAAATATCTTGTGTCCACAAGAATTTATACATGCAATTTTTGAAGATAACATGGAAGAAACAATTAAGATCTCCTACGCTGCAGACATAATCTGTTACTGTGATTCGTGATAGAGATTTCCAAAATCATTAAGCAGACATCTAATTATGGCTTTGATGACCAAGGCTTCCATCTTTTCCCTTTTGTTTCTTCTGTGTTAATATGACATTTCCCCTTTTTTATTGTGACTGAGCTGGAGAAGAATGATGGGGAAATTTCCAGATTACTATTTTTATATCTGAAGAAACACTATGTTCTAACCTCACCAGACTTGTGATGTATGCCATGACATCCTGACTGGTAGAAAGACTCATCCCAGTCACAAGGCAGGAGGGTGCTAAACAGATGCTAAAGATTAATAAGTTGTTGGAGGCTCTGGGGATACGGCTCAGTGGTTAACAGCACTAGTTGTGTTCAAGTCTGCCTATAATTCGCACAAGTCTGTCTATAAGTCCAGTTCCAGGGACTCAGACACTCTTCTGCTGTTTTGCGAGCAACAGACACAAGTGTAGTACACAGACATCCATGCAGGCAGAACATCCATACACACAAAATAAAGAGAAATCTTAAGAAAAAATTTAAGGTGGGAATGCTTCAAAAAACTTGCTTAGAAATTTCACACAGTGGTTATACACACATACACACACACACACACACACACACACACACACACCACACACACACACACACACACACACACACACACTTTTTTTAAGCTGAGAGCTGACTTATTTTCAAGCAAGGCATTTCTGGGATAGATAATTAAAAACAGTAATATTATAACAGGTAAGAGAAAATATAAAAGCAAACCCTGGTCACCATGGCTAGCATTTGAATGTGTCTTGACAGTAAGCCTCCTTGTGTTGGTGGGCCCTTTAAAGAGGGGGATCTTGAGAGAGACCCTAAGCCATTGGAGTATGGTATTGGAAAACATTAAACAGTTCTGAGACCCAGTCCATTTGCAACTACTTCTCGGAAACTGCTCTGACTTCTTGCCTGGTGCTGTGATTGCTTCCTGTCCCACAGCGTCCTACCGTGGGACACAAGGCCCTCACAAGAGCTGGTACCATTTCCCTGAGCCTCCAAACTAAATAAGCCTCTTTTATTTAATATAAATACCAGCCTTAGGTATTTTGATATAATAATTAATTGCTAGCACACTAACTCAGGTAACTATATATACATTTGTCCCATTCCTGAGTCTTTCCAAGATTGGAGCCAGGGAGAAAGTGGGTAAAGAATGGAGTAAAATCTGTGACCCAAATGAAAGGAGGATTCCTTGGTTACCTGCTCATCTTAAGATGTTTGTTTGTGGTGATGTGTTTTGAAACAGAGCCTCATAGGTCCCAGGCTGACTTAGGACTTGGAAAGTAGTCCAGAACGACCTTAAACTTCTGATCCTCCTTCCTCTACGTCCCATGCTGGGCTTACATCTACACTACTACCCACAGTTTGTGCAATGCTGGGCAAGGAAACGAACCTAGAGCTTTAAGCATGCTAGGTAAGCACTCTACCAACTGATCTACAAAAATGTCTCCTTTCAACATGGTCTGTTCACACTAAATTTATCCCACAGTCCCATGGGGATACAAAGAGGAAAAGAAATCCTGAGCATGCCTCTGCAGGCAGAAATTCTGAAAACTGGGGTGGAAGTGGAGCTGACCTCACTATCCTCACTCCATCCAGCCCTGGAAGATGAGACATGTCCCTGTGATCCTTCCGAATGGGTGCCATATTTAACCTGAAACTTCAAGTTTCTTCTAAATCTCCCAGGGAAGTAATTCAGGAGAAGAATAAAAACAGCTCATCGATTCCTGGTTTGTTTGTAATTTTTCTTTGCCTTTTCCAAGGCTTTTACTCCTTTTCTGAGACATCCTTTAACTGACAATTCTATCCCCTGCTGCTGTATAAAAAAATGTTACTTAAAGACTCCAATTTCTTCTCAGTGCTGAACCACAGCCAGGCCTGTGCAGGCTGTCTGTGCTACTGGGGGTGGGGGTGGGGGCCTTCCTGGCTCTGCCTTTGCTTTAGATTTATGTGTTAGTTTTTCTATGGGAACACTGTCATTTTCTAATTCATCTGTGTGTTTTAATGAAAAGTGAAAGCTCAAAAGAGACTTGCTGTTCCCCCACAAGTTATAAATATGAGTTTTTCCCAATCTCATTTTTCTTTCTCCAGCTTTCTTTCCCCCTCCTCCCCCTCTCATTCTCCTCTTCCTCCTCTTCCCTATTTATCAAGCCACCCTCTAAATACCAGTGCTTATACTTACAGCCAAAGGCTGCTTTCAGCTTTAATCATAGAAACCTCTCTTTGCATTGAAAAGAGGTAAACACAGAGAGACCCATGGCTGCACAAGACCCTGAAAATAAAGGATAGTCATGTGTTCAGCCCTAGACATGACATTTATACCACTCCCTTAAGGCTCAGTAAAAAACAGTGGAAGAGGAGACAGAAAGACTCTAAGGGCCATGAGACAGGGTGAAGGGTTGCAAAGTGTCTTCATCTAAGCATGACATCACCATGGCAATCAAAAGCTCTCAGCAGTTGTGCCTACTGGCACTTGTCCCATACAGTCAGGAACCTCCTACTGGTCAGCCATGGATGGAGAAAAGGCTCACAGGGACCTACATCTTACTGATGATCTATTGGCAACTGGTGGTTTGAAAGAAAAGGACCCCCAAAGAGTGTGTCAATATTAGAAGGTGTGGCTTTGTTGGAGTAGTTGTGGCCTTGTTAGAGAAAGTGTGTCACAGTGGAGGCAGGCTTTGGGGTCTTATATATGCTCAAGCCACACTCAGTGTCTCAGACCACTTCCTGTTGCCGGTGAGTCAAGATTTAACAACTCTCACCTCCTTCTCTAGCACCTGTCTGCCTGCATTCTGCCTTGTTTCCCTCCACGATGACCATGGACTAAACCCCTGTACTGTAAGCCAGCCACCACAATTAAATGTTTTCCTTTATATAGATGGTAACTAACAGATTCTCAGAGAGGCACTACATTCATTGGTAAACCCTCCAGGCTTGATGTGACTTACTAATTAACATTCCAAATTCTAGGTCACACAGATGACCCTACTCTGTAGTACACTAAAACAACAACAACAACAACAAAAAGCAAAAAAAAATGGGAAAGATATTTGTAAAGAAAAAGGGAAGCTGGCAGGATCAGAAGGAAAATAAGAGAGGGTGGAGGAGATGACCCAGAATGTGTTATTTACATATATGTAATTGTCAAAGAACAAAATTTATTGAAGGAGGCCTGAGCTCAAAAGCAGATTTGGTACAATGTAAAGTAAGAGTCCCTTGTGAAGAAGAGGGTACTACCAACACACTGAAAAAACAGAAGTGAGACCATCCTGAGCAACCCAGATATATGCACACCTGTCTTCTGAGGCACACAGTTCATTTATGACTTCAACTCATAGAGTTTCTATTTCTTCATTCTAAAATCAAATCAGAAACACTCTAACCCATCAGAGATTGATAGCAAGCTCATGAAAGATAAGGGAGCATGATGCAGGAGAGGCAAGGCCTTACATACATGAAAATGTGTCCCTCAATGGCAGGAACTCACCCACCATAAAGCAGCTTTCTGCCTCCAATTTTGCCACACAGAGATCAATTCCCTAGAACTTGGTGGTTCTATGTACTAAGACCTCTGAGCAAAGACCCCTCTAAAAGGACTGTGTTTTTCTGATATAAGAACTTATTTCACTTTCCAAACTCCAGAGTGGTCATGAACTGCTGAGGGAAATGCTTTCTTGGTCACCCTGTCACTACACCCAGGTAGCCAGGGCTGCACACTCTGTCCTAGACACCTATATCTGCCATATGATTCTTAACTCATACACTTAAAAACTAATTCAAAAGTACCTGGAAATGGTTGGTTTTGATTGTCAAAATTTGAATAAAGTCTATAATCACCTGGGAAGGATGTAGGCAGAAGTTTCTGTCCTGCCAGCAACTCCCAAATACCTGGCAGCTGCTTTCCAAATTACCACACATAGGCTTATATTAATTATAAATGCTTGGCCAGTAGTTCAGGCTTATTACTAACTAGCTCTTTAACTTAAATTAACCCATAATTTTTATCTATGTTTAACCACATGGTTTGTTACCTTTTCTCAGTATGGCATTCTCATCTTGCTTCCTCTGCATCTGGCTGGTGACTGTTCCAACTCTGTGCTTCTTCATCCCCTCCTTAGGTTGGTTTTTCTACCTAACCTCGTCTTGCCTGGCTTTATTGGCCAAAACAGCTTTATGAAACCAATCAAAACCAATGAAACCAACACACATTCACAACATACAGAAGGATATCCCACAGCATTTCCCCTTTTCTGTCTAATCAAAAAGGAAAACATCCACCTACAGAAGGGAGTCTCAGTGAAGAATTATTTAAATTAGATTGTCCTGTGGGCATGTATGTAGGAGATTATCTTGATCATTTCCCTAAAGATGGAAAGGCCTGCCCACTATGAGTGGCATCATTCACTGCACAGGAGATTCTGACTTGCATAACAATGGAGCTAAGCACTAGTATGTATGCATTAATTTAATGTCTCTGGTCTTCAGTATGGATGTGATGTCACCAGTTGCTTCAAATTCCTGCTACCTTGGATTCCCTTCAATGGTAGATTGTGACATGGAATTTTGAACCAAATGAATTGTTTCTTCTTTATGTTGTTTTTGTCTTCATATTTTATCCCAGCAAGGGGAAAGGAAACTAAGACATACCTCTTCTCTCCAGCCTTTTGTATGCTTTCAAATATTCTTGAAGACCCATAAATTCTGAGCATTCCAGAAGAATATGCTCAGATAGATACAAATCATGCAGATATTATAATACATATAGTTATGTAGGTCAAAATACAAGTGCACATATTCATATGCACTTTACATAGGAGAATCTTAATTCCTAAATCAACCAGACAAATAGTTCAGTAGGTGTATCAGTCAATTTTCACCACTATATGGCACTATCTGAGATAGAACTTATTAGAAGGGCTCATATTTCTAAGGATTCTAGTTCATGATCAAGCAATTCCATTTGTCAAAGCCTCTGAGAAGGCAGGACATGCACAGGAGTGTGTGGCAGAGCAAAGGCACTCCCATCTTAATATAGGAAGTTAAGAGGAATGCAGAAGCTCTGAGGCTCTACAAGTCCTTTTGAGTACATACCCCGATAACCTAAGTACCTCCCAGGAAGCACCATAGTCTAAATGTTCCATACCTTCCAGTAGCACTAACTCTATAGACAGCATACTCAAAAAACTGCCTTCTCCAGGGTTGTTCCTGCTCTTCAGAGACCACATATCCATCCTAGTCCCAGGGCTTTCCAGTTTCAGCTGGAGGTGACCATGTGGGGTCATCCTATGTTCCTTTCTTCCTTCCTTCACCTTCCTTAGAAATGATGCCCAGTGTGTTCTCTAATCATATTCTTACAAACATATAGCCATCCTAGAGTCTGTTTCCTGGCAAATCCAACTTAAGACAACTTGCTATTTCTCTACTTGGCTTGTTGGGGAAAAAAGAGCAAGTAATAATAATAAAGTATATGTTAAACACTCCCAAATATGTGCAAGGCAAGTCTCTCATCACAGTGAGCAAATGAGAAACTCAATGCCAACCTCCGGCCATGATGACTCAGAAAACACAGGGCCACACTAGCCTGCGGGACGTCGGCTTTATTTTGCCAGTGAGAACAGAACCATTGAGCTGTTTTTTTTTTTTTTTTGGTTTTTCGAGACAGGGTTTCTCTGTGTAGCTTTGCGCCTTTCCTGGAACTCACTTGGTAGCCCAGGCTGGCCTCGAATTCACAGAGATCCACCTGACTCTGCCTCCCAAGTGCTGGGATTAAAGGCGTGCGCCACCATCGCCCGGCTTGAGCTGTTGTTTTAATAATTACTTTTCTTAAAACTTCCTCTCTCTATATATATCCATATTTTAAATTGCCTATTTTTTTTAAAACATCTGTTAAAGCATTACTTATCCGGGGAAGGGGGAGGCATTCATTTGTTTTCATCCACTTGTTCATTTGGAGAAACCTACTGAACTGTCAGTGGGTCCAAGGAGTAAAGATCCTCTATGGAGGTGTGGAAGGAGCAAAAGAAACCACAATTGTTAGGGAGAAAGTTTAGTTGGTAAAGTACTTTCAATCACAAGGACCCGAGTTTGACGTCTAGAATCTACCATAAAATAAATAAATTACATAAATAAATAATAATAATAAATAAGGCTTGGAACACTTATAATCTCAGAACTGTGGGTATAGAAACAGGTGGATCTCTGGAGTTTTCTAGTCTAGTTAGCAAATTCCAGGCAAGTAAGAAACCCTGTCTCAAGAAAAAAAAAAAAAGATGTGAAAGGAAAGAAAGAGGAAGACAGGGAAGGAGGCAGGGGATAAATTCCATTGGGCTCTGGTGATCAGAGGGCTATTCTGTGTTGTCCCTGGGCCTCAATTCAAATGCATCTCTCTTCTGAAAACTTTGTTCATAGCTCAGTTCTTTGGCTGAATATGCAAAGAAGGGAAATCCCTCTCATATTTGACCTTTCTTCTTTCTGTATAGAGCTCTCTACAGACTTGCTGGAGGGAAACCCTCCAGCTTCTAGTTATACAAATGTTTCTCGATTTAATAATAAGAATTCTCTAAATCAAGTCAGTGTGAAAAGAAGTCCTCTGGAAAAGTCAGAAAAATACCCTTCAAGATGTAGCTCTTATCATCTACAAAGAATGTAAGCTCAAGGGCAGAAAGACACTGTAGAGTAATAGATACTGAGTTCCCTTTTGAAAATGTTATATGCACATAAATCCTTCCTTTTAAATTATGAACCAAAGTACATTAGTGATAAAATTGAAACTGGGTGAATGAAATTCACGGAGCAAGAAATTATTTATATTTGCTATATAGGATCCTGATCTGCCTCGAAGACCTGAAGAAATATGAACAAGAGTTAAAGAGCAGAGAAATAAGCATGTGTTCATAAGACTCTGTCTCTGCAGACGTAGAACCCTTCCTTGTACTCACAAGTCAGTACCATAGAATTCCATGCTTGAGCTGCAAAATGGAGAAAGACACCAGCCCCTCCTCCCAGGTATTCAGGGTACTCCAGGTTTCTAGTCTTCCTATAAGAATGACATAAGCACACTCCTCCTATTTTGCATTTAATCCTGATATTTGCTTAATGGCATGAAAGCAAACTAAAGAAGGATCATGCCAAAGTAGCACATGGATCTCAAGCCCTTAATGGGACCTACAGATATATGTCCAGAAAAAGATCTTAGAAAGGACATGCAGAAGAAGCCTTAAATTGTAGAAATGGAAAGTTTAACATGCTTACTTGCAATAAATCTTTTCCTCTGTGCCTAGCCTTTCCTGACTGTGGATACATGATCTTCCTAAATGCCTCCATTCAGCAAATGGAAATCCTGAGTCCCAAACTACTAGAAAGGTTGTTCAAGGAATGGATGCCTTTTGAGAAACAGGTTCAAGATATCCTAGCTGAAAAGTGGTCTCAGTCAAGGTGAGGATGGTCGAAGCAAGGCAAGGAGATAGTGTTCTGCAATCAGAAATCAGGCAGATTCCCAGATGCATGACAGATATTGAAGACTATGTTTGGGATCCACCCACCATGCCAAGCCATTGGAAGGAGGAGGGAGAACATTCTCTGGAAATGGTCAATGCAACAGAAGTCAGTACACGACTTAGGTCTATCACTCAACACAAAACAATCATGAGTGCCCTAACCTTCAGTTACTTGCTTTCAGTCATTTTCTAACATTAAAATTTCCTGGGTTTAGGGCTGTAGATTAGTTGGTTGAGGCTAACATGCACAAAGCCACCATATAAATAAACTGAAAGATAAAAATCACATATCACCCCACTAGATGTAGAAAAGACCTTTGACAAAACCCCACACCTCTTCATGCCAAAAGTACTGGAGAGGTTATAGATACAATGGACATACCTCAACATAATAAAAACAATTTACTTCAAACTCACAGCTAACATCAATCTAAATGTATCTCTATTTGTAGGTGATATAATAGTGTACATAAGTGACCCTTGAAATTCTACCAGGAAACTACTACAGCTGATAAACACTTTCAACAAAGTAGCAGAATACAAAATTAATACACAAAAATTAAGTCTTCCTATATACAAATGACCAATGAACTGAGAAAGAAGAGAAAAAACACCTTTTACAATAGTCTCAAAAATATAAAATATCATGGAGTAACTCTAACCAAGCAAGTGAAAAACTTGTATGACTAAAAACTTTGACACTGAAGAAGGAAATTGAAGAGGATATCAAAAGATGGAAAGACATCCGATGCTCATGGACCAGCAGGATTGATATAATAAAAATGTTCATCTTACCAAAAGCAATCTACATATTCAATGTAATCCCCATCAAAATCCCCACACAATTCTTCACAGATATTGAAAGGACAATTTTCAGCTTCATATGGCAACATAAAAAAATATGATATCTAAAATATTCTTGAATGATAAAAGAACTGCTGGAGGTATCAACACTTCTGATCTCAAATTGTACTACAGAGCTATAGTAATAAAACCAGCATAATATTGGGGCAAAAATAGACACATTGATCAATGAAATTGAATAAAGACCCCCAATTAAATCCATATACCTA
Organism: Peromyscus attwateri; assembly: GCA_902168425.1. Lineage (NCBI taxonomy): Eukaryota > Metazoa > Chordata > Mammalia > Rodentia > Cricetidae > Peromyscus > Peromyscus attwateri. Next base: position 36,613 of record CABHPP010148199.1, on the reverse strand, counting down.
TGGACATCTGATTTTTTTAAAAAAAAAAAAAAAGAAGCCATAAATACACACTGAAATAAAGAAAGCATCTTCAACAAATGATGCTGGTCAAACTGGATGACTGATATAGAAGAATGCATGTAGCTAGAGTTTTCCTGCCTGGCCCACGGTCAGGATAAATCTCTTTCACCTGCCAGTCCCACAGCCGCTCAGACCCAACCAAGTAAACACAGAGACTTATATTGCTTACAAACTGTATGGCCGTGGCAGGCTTCTTGCTAACTGTCCTTATATCTTAAATTAATCCATTTCTATAAATCTATACCTTGCCACATGGCTCGTGGCTTACCGGCATCTTTACATGCTGCTTGTCCTGGCGGCGGCTGGCAGGCAGTGACTCCCTCCGCCTTCCTGTTCTTTTAATTCTCTCTGTTAGTCCCGCCTATACTTCCTGCCTAGCCACTGGCCAATCAGTGTTTTATTAGCAACACATTTGCCATACAGAACATCCCACAGCAAATGCAAATAGATCTATACTTCACACTCTGTACAAAACTCAATTCCAAATGGGTCAAAAACCTCAACCTAAATCCAGATACACTGAACCTGATAGAGGAGAAGGTGGGGAACAGCCTTGAACTCATTGGCACAGGAGACAACTTCCTGAACAGAACACCAATTGCACAGGCACTATGATGGACAATTAACAAATAGGACCTCATGAAACTGAAAAGCTTGTGTACCATCACTCAGACAAAGCAGCAGCCTATAGAATAGGAAAATATTTTTTACCAACTTCACATCTGATATCCAAAATACATAAATAACTAAAAAAAATGAACAATAAGAAAAAATAACCAAATTAAAAAATGGGATACATATTTAAGCATAGAATTCTCAAAAAAAAAAAAGGCTTAGAAGAAGTTAAATGTCTATCATCCTTAGTTACTCATTGGGGAAATGCATATCAAAGCACTGTAAGATTTTTATCTTAAACTGGTCAAAATGGCCAGAATAAAAAAACAAAACAAATAAAAAACAAACAAATTATGGCTCATGCTTGTAAGGATTGGAGTAAGGGTAACACTCATCCATTGCTGGTTGGAGCGCAAACTTATGCATCTAGGAATTGATCTACCTCAAAATCAACCTATACTATCTTTGGGCATCTAACCAAATGACACATCATCCTTCTACAGAGACACTTGCTCCACCATTTCCATTGTTGCTTTCCTCACAATTGCTAGAAATTGGAAACAACACAGATGTCCATCTATTTCTAAATAAGAAAAGGGGATAGTACAGATATGATAGGATAAAGAATAACAGCTTGTTTAAAATGTTTTATGTTGCTATGGATTTTAATTTTGTTATACTGTGTGTCTATTTCTAATCTTGTTTAAAGTGTTATATTTGTACAGCTCATTTGAAATTGTAATGTATAATTAAGAAATAAAGATTAATAATTAGTCATCTATGATAGTCAAACTTATAGTCATGTTAGTTAAGTTTTCTAGGCATATATAGATATATTTCAATTCAGTAGGCCATCTTCAAACACTTCAAAGACCCACAAAATATGGCATTTAAAATGTTTAAAAAACTTGGACTTTCTGGACAGTGAGACATGTCTGTTCCTGGCAGCACCAATTTACTTCAAAGAGAAAGATGGGCATCAAAGACACTCTATATGGAGTTTATCTTCTTCTTGGCAAAAATGGCCATTTGGGCAAGAGACTGTTCTTGCCTGTACTGCTTGACAATATGTTGTATGACTGGACATTCAGGACCCATGGAAGAAATGACTGCTGAATTTGCCAAAACAAGGTGAAATGGTCCTTCAGTTTCCTGCTTTGCAGAGGAGATTGCCAGATATTCTACAGGACACAGGGAGAAGGGACTGAGAGTTTCTAAGCCTATAGGCTGAAGATGGATGCCCCAACATTACAGAGGAACTTGGGTGACTGTCCAGGCAGCCAACTGTCTCTGTCATTCTAGATTTTTGGAAGTTGCTTACAATGCTCTCCTGTTTACTGAGGTAATATTATATCTTTCTGAGATGTTTGATGTAGTTGAATACTAGATAGAATATTTTTCTTTAATTTTGCCAAATATAAATAGACTTGATTTTGTAACTGTATTTCCTGTTTGATTACTGTTCTATTATATGTAATTTTACTATGTTAAAGTTAAAAACCTTCCTTTTTGATGAGACAGAAAAGGGTAAATGCTGTGGGATAATGCTCTTGTACACTGGTTTAAAAAAAAAAAAAACCACTAATTGGCCAGTAGCCAGGCAGGAAATATAGGCTGGCTGAGCAGACGAGGAGAATTCTGGGAAGAGGAAGGGCTGAGTCAGGAGTCACCAGACAGACACAGAGGAAGCAAGATGACAAGGCAGAGAACTGAGAAAAGGTACCAAGCCATGTGGCTAAATATAGATAAGAATTATGGGTTAATTTAAGTATAAGACCCAGTCAGTAATAAGCCTGAGCTAATGGCCAAGCAGTTATAAATAATATTAAGTCTCTGAGTGATTATTTTATAAGGGGGCCATGGGACTGTGGGGGCTTGGTGGGACTGGAGAATCCTTCAGACTGCAGACTGCTATGGATGGACAGGGGCAGGGACTGGAACAGGACGATCAAACAGGGAGGGGTGAGGGAGTGAAATATAGGAGATACAGCTAAAATTTGAGGGGTCATATGAAAACCTAATACAATACAAGCTTTCGTGTGTGTGTGTGTGTGTGTGTGTGTGTGTGTGTGTGTGTGTGATCTAAATGAAATATCTAAGTAACAGGGGAAACACAGCCTACAACTGGGCATCTTTTGTCACCAAATGAATCTTCCAGCACTAGGAATGGGTTACATTTGATCAAGCTCTTGTCCAAAGGAGTCCCATGGGAACCACCAAACAACCCAGGCTATTACCAAAGTCTCTCGGTGGTTCTCCACAAGCTTACAGTAAGTCCCTATTGTGGAAGATAACACCTACACAACTCATTAAACACAGAGAAGTCAAGCTGGTACCTACCTAGAGCCTTCATTACTACAGAGTAGTGTTCATGGTTCTGGAAGGTACTATGCACAATACCAAAGGAAAAAGATAAAGACCAACCCAGCTACAAACCCTTCAGTCTACAATGGTGACCTGATTGCAGGATATACTGGTACAATAGCACCACAAAGCTTGTGGGAAAAACCAACCAATATTTGATTTGAGTTAAAGCTCACTCCATGAGATAGAACCCATACCCACTGATGCCTATGTGGCCAAGAATCGAAGACTAGATAAGCCATAGACCTAGTAGGAATACCAAATACTACTGTTCTGCTAAAGAAACATAACAATGAGATGACTCCTAATGACATTCTGCTATACTCATGGATCAATGCCTTGCTCAGCCAGCAGCAGAGAAGCTTCCTCCTGCAGTACATGGAAATAAATACAGAGACCCACAGCTGAACAATGTGAAGAGAATGAGAGATCTTGGAATACTCAGCCCTGAAAGGGATGTCTTCACCAAATCCTTCTTCTCTGGGTTCAGGGAACTCTGCAGAAGAGGTGGGGAAAGAAGAGGTGGGGAAAAGAGCCAGAGGGAATGCAGGACACCAAAGAATCTAGGCCTTCTGGATACAACAGGGTTGGCACACACATGAATTCAAAGAGACTGTGACAACATGGAGAGGACATGCACACGTCTTCATAGACAGGGTCCTGGTACTGAAAGGAGAAATGGACCCACACCCCCATCCCTAACTCAGAAACTGTCTACAATCGATAGCCACTTGCAAATGAAAAATTAGTTTTCTCCAAGGGAGTTTCATGTGAAAACAAACCGCACTTAGGGGTAGACCTCATCCCCAGCAGTAGATGGCAAATCCCAAACAAACTCAACAGCATCTTTGGAGGGGCTTTGTCTCATGATGTTGTCTCGGGCCTCAAAAAAACAGACAAAGAAACAAACCCCTTACAGATCTTCCGCATACATATTATGGCTTCATGTTTTCTTTTCTTAAGGCAGTCCTGATTGTGCAAATGTGTGTGTGTGTGTGTGTGTGTGTGTGTGTGTGTGTGTGTGTGTGTATACATACATTTCTTGAACTTTTTCTTTGGCTCTTTTTCTTGTTTGGTTGTTTTGTTCTGCTCTAATTTGTTTTGTTTTGTCTTACTCTATTTTATTTTATTATTATTATTCCTTAGAGCCCTGCTTGTTTCCTAACAAGAGACAAAAAGGGTATGGCTCCAGATAGGAGGAGGGGTTGGGACGAAGTGGGAGGAGTAGGGAAGCATTCTTGGACTACATTGCTGAAATTATTGAAAAAATCTATTTTCAATAAAGTAAAATGAACTCCAACTAGGAAAGGCAGAAATGTCAACTAAAACAAAGTCACCCTGAGAGCTTCTCCTGCTCACTCTCCAGGCATCCTCTGACTGGCAGCATCCCACTGAAAGCAGAACTTTTTTGGTTTTGCTTTTGCTTTTTAATTCACCCAATTGAGACTATATACAAACTGCAGGAGGGAACTGTCTTGCATTCAAACCAGAGCTTCACAACACATTGTGCCTTAGCAGCAAGCTGGTAGCTCGTGAAAGACCAGTGTGACTTGGTAGCATCCCCCTTATAAATGCTGTTGAAGGGTAGAGGAGAATGAAGCAAGAGAGGGAGGATTTGAGAGCAGAGAAGTCTGTCTGAGAGAGTGAGTTTTGCCCAATGCAGCTTCTATCAGCTGCAGGACTTTCAACTAAGCTGCAGTATTGTCACATTACAGTTCTACTCTACACTCTGAAAAGAATCGTTTCTTTCAATTTATGTTCAACATAAATTATGTGGCAATAAGTAATTTCTAATTAATGTCTTACTTTGTCATATGACTTAGATTAATGATGACAGCTTGGCCTGTGTGTGTGTGTGTGTGTGTGTGTGTGTGTGTGTAAGGGGTTGCAAAGAGGGGAGACAGTTGTTTTCATAAGATTAGAAAATGCATTATGCTAGACAGAAGTTCTGGGTCTGTCCCAGAAGTTTTGGTGGACACTGAAGTTAGGAAGCCTCCTTATGAAGTCATATCCTATCTTCAGGAAGAGAGTCACAGGGAAAGCACGTGGTTCACACACCTCAGGTCATGTGGGCATGCCATTTCAGAACAAGGGAACTCCAAGGTTTGTCTTTCTTTCTCATCCATAAATCAAGGAAAATAATGGGTTTCCATCTATCCAGCTCTCACAGTTTTAATGAAATAAAATTCTGCAGGGTGCACTCCTGTTTACGGGCTGGCTAAAATTTACAACTAGAAATTAGAGGTTAAATAAGGAAATTACTAGCAGATTGTGGTTTTGAGTTCTAGGGACAGAAGCACAAGTGCTTGCATAGGTTTACTATCCTGAAGTGCACAGGGAAATAAAGGGCCAATACCATCCTCAACAGGCCAAGAAATGGAACCCTAGGAGTCACAGGTGACAGTGCCATAGATAAGAGATATCATTGTCTTCATAAATCTGCTATCACAAATAAATAAGATGAGTGGTTTGAGTGTCCCTAAGAATAAAGGAGTGGTCCATAGTATGCCTTCCTTGGAAATAGGACTGGAAAAGCATTTGTTAGAAGCAAGAAAAGCTAGTTGACATATTTTGTTCAAGGTGTCCAAGCAAGTGTTCTGGTGACTCATGTAACTAATTATTCAGTAACAAAAAGGCTATCCAGCCCATTGGCTGTTCCACCCAACAGGCTGTCCCAGCCAACAGGCTATCCCAACCAAAGAAAGACTGGAAGATGCCATATGGTGTTCCTATAAGTGTAGTTGGGTCACATTTGGTATAAGATGCTGCCAAAGTGATAAGGAACTGTGAGTGGATATAATCACATCAAAGATCATTCTGTAAAGAGCATTGTCTAAGGTAAACAATTGCTCTCCACATGAGCCTTTTAACACAAGGGAGACCTTATCTGCCACATGATCTCCCTTAAGTCTAACATCAAGGGAGACCCAAGCAGACCAGAGCTGCACAAGAGTTCACACGATTTCATTCAGTCTAGAGCTTTCAAACAACTTAATTAGTCCTTTGATGAAGGAACACAAACACTGAAAGATGAACTTCGGAATTTTAAAGAATTTTCTGGGAAAAAAAAAAAGATAATGTGAACCAGCCAGGAGTTTGATAAACACTAAATCTGTTTTCACCCTGTTCCCTGCTGATAGATTTCTCCCATATTAATCTACAATTTCCCATTGACATCTCAGTCATCCAAAAATCACTCAATTTACTTCAAACTACCCAGAAATACAATAAAGCTGCCAGATATTTCCACTTTCTCGGGACATCTAACCCATTGATATGCTGCCCCTGCCTCCTCTCTGCATCTGACAGGAGCTTTTAAATTGAATTGAAGACCATCCCTGTCCTACCCGGGTTAGCATTTTTACAACAGACACACAGAGAAATCTACACAGCCTCTCTTTAATTTTTCCCATCCATTGCCTAACACACAAATCACCAGGGGCACAGCAGAGACTATGGCTCACAAATTCCAATTTTGATTTGTTGTTTTGTTGTTGTCTGAACGCAAACAGCCCCCCATCTTGGCCTCCATCACCTGACTCAAGTCTACAAGCTGGCCACCATGTTTCAGCTTTCCATCTGGTACATTCCTATAATCATAGCACTCAGGAGTCTGAGGCAAGTGGGTCATGAGATCAAGGCCATTATAGACTACAAAACGAAATCAAAGTAAAATAAAATGAAATAGCAGTGATTTTTCTGGGTGCTCTCTCTTGAGATACACTGAGAGAGAATAATCCCATTGAACTCTAAGGAGATTCCACCAAATACAGTCAGACAGCTCTACTCCTGCAAATGATGCTCTACATGCCTGTCTTCTCTCAGCATCCTAAAATATGAGAACACCTCTGCTGGTGTGGAAACTTCTGGACACTGTGCCTGGTTTTCTCATTTTTTTTTTATTCATTTTCTCTAGTAGATAAAGTTTGCTATGGAAGACAAGTCCCCCCACCCCTGCAGGGCTTGGGGTGGGGAGGCAACAGAAACCTGCTGTTAAGAACATGTAGTCCTCAGAGATGGATTTTTTTGTTGTTAGTTTTTGTTTTGTTTTCAATTCTAGAAATTGTTCCTGAAACAATTGCAAATATGTCTAAGTTTAGAGAATTGAGTTACTTTGACATTAAAATGAAGGCCAGATTCTAATTCAAGGACAAAGCTGTCCGTATGTGGCCCTTATGAGCTCCCACACAATGACTTTGTTTCAACCTTCATTCATTAGAAAACACAACAAAATTATTTTCTGTGTTGTGCTATTCCTACCGCAGCATTGAAATAATGGCAAGATAGTCATTCTTTAGTTTCTAAGTTTCATTTTGTGTTTTACTTATTTAGAGTGATTCTTAAAGGATTATACCATAATAACCCTGAGTAGTCACTTAGCATGAATGAAATTGTAGAGAAATATTTCCAGCTGTCTTCCTGATTGTTTTAAAATTAGCACTTTTCTAAACCCCCGTTTCTCAGTTATTATTACAATGTCTTTGCAGTTAGAGATCTATAATAACCACAGAAAGACAGAAGATTGACCTGCTCCACCACACCCCAGTTTTTCATTGTCTTGTTTTTCTGTTCTCAGATCTTTTGCTCTGTTCTCTCATCTCTCTCTGTCACCACCAAAGGCATTCTCAATTAATGGACACAATGGTATGGACCAAATTAAACTCATTCTGTCCATCCTCTGTAAATCATTTCCTCCTATGCTCCTACTCAGTGGAAAACATCTGTCTTTCCATCTCTTCTCATTGATCCCAAGATGAAACACAGAAGGCCTCTTCAGCCACCTTCCTCTTTTCTCCCCTGCAGTGAGGTTATCACAAACCCTTCAGAAGATCTCCTCGGTCTGCCTTCCCCTCCTTTCCACCACTGCTTCCTCTGTCCCGCTCCTCATTTTTATCATTTAGAGCTTTGTAGACAAATGCTCCTCATATTCATTGTCCAGCATTTTGTGTCACTTAGGAGACATTTCAAAGTAGGAAAACTGTTCCAATCCTACTTTTAAATCTTCCAATGGTGACTTACTACAGTGCAGATGAAATTCAAACTTTGTATAGCACATATCCATGACACTTTCACCTGTGCTCTGGAGGTGTGTTGTGTGTGTGTGTATGTGTGTGTGTGTGTGTGTGTGTGTGTATGTGTGTGTGTATGTGTGAGTGTGTGTGTATAAGTGCATGCGTGCATGTAGGTGAGTGTGCCTCTGTGTGTTTGCCTATGTGTGAGGCACATGTGTGAGTGTGCGTGTGTGAGTGTATGTGAGTACATGTGTGTATGAGTGTGGAGGTGTGGGATGTGCATGTGTGCTCATGTGTATGCGCATGTGTCAGTGTATGTTCACATGTGTGTTTGTGTGTGTGTGTGTGTGTGTGAATAAGTGAGTGAGTGTGTGTGTGTGTGTGTGTGTGTGTGTGTGTGTGTGTGTTCAGCTCTACTCATGTATATTCTTTTGGGGGGGGGGGTATTTTTATTTTATAATGTAATTTAATTTTACATATCAGCCACGGATTTCCTTGTTCCCCCCTCTCCCCCCCTTCTCTCCAGCCCACCCCCCATTCCCATCTCCTCCAGTGCAAAGACACCCCTGAGGATTGAGTTCAGCTTAGTAGATTCAGTCCAGGAAGGTTCAGTCCCCTCCTCCCAGGCTGAGGCAAGTGTCCCTGCATAAGCCCCAGGTTTCAGACAGCCAGCTCATGCACTGAGTACAGGACCCGGTCCCACTGCCTGGATGCCTCCCAAACAGATCAAGCTAATCAACTGTCTCACTTATCCAGAGGGCCTGATCCAGTTGGGGGCTCCTCAGCTATTGGTTCATAGTTCATGTGTTTCCATTCGTTTGGCTATTTGTCCCTGTGCTTTTTCCAATCTTGGTCTCAACAATTCTCGCTCATACAAACCCTCCTCTTTCTTGATCCACTTGGGGTTTGGCCATGGATCTCTGCATCCGGTTCCCTCAGTCATTGGATGAGGTTTCTAGCATGACAATTAGGGTGTTTGGCCATCCTATCACCAGAGTAGGTCAGTTCGGGCTTTCTCTCGACCATTGCCAATAGTCTATTGTGGAGGTATCTTTGTGGATTTCTGTGGACCTCTCTAGCACTTTGCTTCTTCCTATTCTCATGTGGTCTTCATTTATCATGGTCTCTTATTCCTTGTTCTCCCTCTCTGTTGTTGATCCAGCTGGGTCCTCCTGCTCCCCTAATCTCTCTTTCCCTCAACCCTTGCCCTTCATTTCCCCCACTCACGTCCATGTTGTTCATGTAGAACTCATCCATTTCTCTGTCATTGGGCAATCCCTGTGTCTTTCTTGAGGTCCTGTTTTCTAGGTAGCCTCCCTGGAGTTGTGAGTAGCAGTCTAGTCATCTTTGTTTTACATCTAGTATCTTCCTATGAGTGAGTACATACCATGTTTGTCTTTCTGAGTCTGGGTTACCTCACTCAGGATGATTTTTTCTAGATCTATCCATTTGCCTGCAAACCTCATGATGTCATTGTTTTTCTCTGCTGAGTAGTACTCCATTGTGTATATGTACCACATTTTATTTATCCATTCTTCAGTTGAAGGGCATCTAGGTTGTTGACAGGTTCTGGCTATTACAAACAATGAACATAGCTGAGCATGTGCCCTTGTGGTATGACTAAGCATTCCTTGGTTATATGCCCAAGAGTGGTATAGCTGGGTCTTGGGGGAGAATGATTCCCAATTTTCTAAGAAAGCGCCATATTGATTTCCAAAGTGGCTGTACAAGTTTGCATTCCCACTAACAGTGTAGGAGTGTTCCCCTTGCTCCACATCCTCTCCAGCGTAAGCTGTCTTCAGTGTTTTTGATCTTAGCCATTCTGACGGGTATAAGGTGGTATCTGAGAGTCGATTTGATTTGCATTTCCCTGATGATTAGGGATGTTGAGCAATTCCTTAAATGTCTTTCAGCCATTTGAGCTTCCTCTGTTGAGAATTCTCTGTTTCACTCTATAGCCCATTTCTTAATTGGACTGTTGGGCATTTTGATGTCTAATTTCTTGAGTTCTTTATATATTCTGGATATCAGCCCTCTGTCAGATATGGGGTTGGTGAAGATCTTTTCCCATTCTGTAGGCTGTCATTTTGTCTTATTGACTGTGTCCTTTGCCCTACAAAAGCTTCTCAGTTTCAAGAGGTCCCATTGATTGATTGTTTTTCTCAGTGTCTGTGCTACTGGTGTTACATTTAGGAAGTGATCTCCTATGCCAATGTGTTCAAGACTACTTCCTACTTTCTCTTCTATCAGGTTCAGAGTAACTGGGTTTATGTTGAGGTCTTTGATCCACTTGGACTTAAGTTTTGTGCACGGTGACAGATATGGATCTATTTGTAGCCTTCTACACATTGGTATCCAGCTGTGCCAGCACCATTTGTTGAAGATGCTTTCTTTTTTCCATTGTACAGTTTTGGCTTCTTTGTCAAAAATTATGTGTTCATATGTGTGTGGATTAATGTCTGGGTCTTCAATTCGATTCCATTGATCCACATGTCGGTTTTTATGCCAGTACCAAGCTGTTTTTTTATTACTGTAGCTCTATAGTAGAGCTTGAAGTCAGGGATCGTGATGCCTCCAGAGGTTGTTTTATTATACAGGATTCTTTTGGCTATACTGGGTTTTTTGTTTTTCCATATGAAGTTGAGTATTATTCTTTCCAGGTCTATGAAGGATTGTGTTGGTATTTTGATGGGGATTGCACTGAATCTGTAGATTGCTTTTTGGTAACATTGCCACTTTTACTGTCAATCCTGCCTATCCATGAGCATGGGAGATCGTTCCATTTTCTGACATCGTCTTCAATTTCTTTCTTCAGACTTAAAGTACTTGTCATACAAGTCCTTCACTTGCTTAGTTAGAGTTACCCCAAGGTATTTTATATCATTTGTGGCTATTGTAAAGGGTGATGTATCTCTGATTTCCTTCTCAGCCTGTTTGTTAATTGTATATAGGAGGGCTACTGGTTTTTTTTTTTTGAGTTAATCTTGTATCCTGCTACATTGATGAAGGTGTTTATAAGCTGTATGAGTTTCTTGGTCGAATTTTTGGAGTCACTTATGTATACTATCATGTCATCTGCAAATAGGGAAAGCTTGACTTCTTCCTTTCCAATCTGTATCCCCTTTATCTCCTTATGTTGTCTTATTGCTCTGGCCAAAACTTCAAGTACTATATTGAATAAGTATGGGGAGAGTGGACAGCCTTGTCTTGTTCCTGATTTTAGTGGAATCATTTTGAGTTTCTCTCCATTTACTTTGATGTTGGTTGTTGGCTTGCTGTAAATTGCCTTATTATGTTTAGGTATGTTCTCTGTATTCCTGATCTCTCCAAGACCTTTATCATGAAGGGGTGTTGGATTTTGTCAAAGGTCTTTTCAGCATCTAATGAAATGATCATGTGTTTTTTTCTTTCAGTTTGTTTATATGGTGTATTACATTGACAGACTTTTGTATGTTGAACCACCCTTGTGTCCCTGGGATGAAGCCTACTTGATCATGGTGGATAATTGTTTTGATGTGTTCTTGGAGTCTGTTTGCCAGTATTTTATTGAGTATTTTTGCATCAGTGTTCATGAGGGAGTTCGGTCTGTAGTTCTCTTTCTTTGTTGCATCTTTGTTTGGCTTGGGAATCAGGGTAATTGTAGCCTCATAGAAGGAGTTTGGTAATGTTCCTTCTGTTTCTATTGTGTGGAACAATTTAAAGAGTATTGGTATTAACTCTTCTTTGAAGATCTGGTAGAATTCTGCGCTGAAACCATCTGGTCCTGGGTTTTTTTGGTTGGGAGACTTTTAATGACTGATTCTATTTCCTTAGGGGTTATTGGACTATTTAAATAGTTTATCTGGTCTTGATTTAACTTAGGTATGTAGTACCTACCCAGAAAATCATCCATTTCTTTTAGATTTTCCAGTTTTTTGGAGTAGAGGTTTCTGAAGTATGACCTGATGATTCTCTGGATTTCCTCATTTGCTTCAAGTCTTGACCTGAAAAAGATTTTTTTGAAATTCATTAATAAATTTAATTTAAATTTGTTAATAAATTAAAATTTGTTAATAAATTTAAATTTTGACATAAGTATATATTATATTTTGATCATATTACCCTCAATATCTGTTCTTTTCCCTCCCACCTCTTGTTACTATACTTTGTCCCTTTAAACAATTTGTCTTCTATTTTAATTGCATAAGCACATACACTTGATGTGTAATATAAAATATAGAAACCACAAGTGAGAAAAATCATGCAAGATTTGTCCCTGAGACTGGCTTATTTCACTTAAGGAATTACCTCCAGTTTCATCCTACAAATATTTTCCTACAAGTAACAACTTTATTCTTCATAACTAAATGAACTTCTATCACATGTGTATATCTTTATCCAGACCTCTGTTGGGTAAATATTCATTAGTGGTATATGTGAGTGACACTGGACTAAACCCGAGGCTTTGTGTATCTACAAAAGTACTCCATGATTGAGCTATAGCCTCATCCTTTTGTGTATCTAGGAAAGTACTCTATGAATGAGCTATAGCCCCATCCTTTGTGAATCCTAGGAAAGTATTTTATAGCTTAGCTATAACCCCATGCCTTTGTATATCTAGGAAAGTACTCTATGATTGAGCTATAGCCCATCCTTTATGTATCTAGGAAAGTACTCTATGACTGAGCTATAGCCCAATCCTTTGTGAATCCTAGGAAAGTACTTTATGAGTAATCTGTGTCTCCATCCTTTGTGAATCCTAGGAAAGTACTTTATGAGTAATCTGTGTCTCCATCCTTTGTGAATCCTAGGAAAGTACTTTATGAGTAATCTGTGTCTCTATCCTTTGTGAATCCTAGGAAAGTACTCTATGAGTGAGCTATGTCCTCATCCCTTTGTATTTTTTATTTTTATATAGGATCTCACTAATTTACTCAAGATTGTCTTTATCTCACCTTGTAGCCCAGGCAGGCCTTGAACTTGTGATTCTCCCACCTCAGCTTTCTGGTGTTGACCCAAAGCTATCTGTCTGAAGTGATTAACACTTAAATCAGTAGGGTTTGAGCAAAGCCAACTGCTCCTCATAATGTGAGTAGGATTCATCCAAGCAGGTGAAGATGCTAAGACAAGTAACTGTGGTCCCTGAGGAATGAGGGTTCTGGTTCCAGTCAGTTTCCAGATTCTAAACTACATCAGAAGTTCCCTAGCTCTCCAGCCTACTAGCCTGCTCTTTTTTTATTTTTTGTTTGTTTTGATTTTTTGTTTTGTTTTTGAGACAGGTTTTCTCTGTGTAGCCCTGGAACTTTCCTGCCACTTACTCTGTTGACCAGGCTGGCCTCAAACTCAAAAGATCCACCTGCCTCTGCCTCCCTTGTGCTGGGCCAAGGAATTAAAGGCATGGGCCACCACTGTCTGGCTTCTACCAGTCTGTTCTTAGTCTCTCTCTCTCTCTCTCTCTCTCTCTCTCTCTCTCTCTCTCTCTTCCTCTCTCCCTCCCCTTCTTCCCCTTTTTCTTCTCTCTATATCTCCTGTGCTATATCTTAGAACATGGACCACATTTCTTAATCATAAATCCGAAGTGAATTTAGTCATCAGTCCTTTACCTGTTGTATTTTCTTCACCAGTGATTCTGAACACCTTGTGGGTGATTATCTAGAGGAATTCTAAGGTCTTCCTGGTGTAGCTACATGGTTACAATACAGAAAATGTCCAAAATAATTTTTCTGACAGTCTCATGAAGTAAAGCTACATCCACATGCTGAACAATATCTTTAGCGATTTTATCTAAAGTAAAAATTTTACTGTCCTAGTAAGTACATTTATTTTCTATTTTCTACAATGTTTTTCTAGCTAAACTCAATGTTTTGCCTGATGTCTGACATTCTTTTTTATTTTAACTTGCTATAGAATTTATAGGAATAGGTAGGTAGATGTAAATACCACATGAAGTCTCATAATCTAATACAAAATTAATCCTATTGTTTGGAATAGCATCAAAAATTGATGAAATAAATGAACCTCCATAATTCTCTTCTTGATTGTGGTAAACAGCCAATAAGCTAAACACAGCTAAGATCATCATGGAAGTGCCAGGAGCATTCCTATGCACCTGTCAATCAGAATTCTTGGAATTTTTGTTCTAAGTTTTGAGAACGTCATAGAAGAAGAGGGCTGAGTAAGGAAACAGCAATGAACTGAAATGAAAGCATCTAAGTTGTTTAACTCAGTCAAGACTGAGATGGCTAGAAGCTGTTGACTAGTCTATTTGGTTGGACTAATTTCCTCATTTGTTTCCTGGGTAGTCCACAAATGGCTGTCTGCACACTGGAGATGCAAAGAACCCAGGAATGACTCCATCAAAGAAACCAGAATACTTACAATAAATTGGAACAATAACATAATTCTAGTCCAAAGCTGAATAAAAGCATGGAGAGGTCTCCAGAGAGGCCCTGCTGTGAGTCTGCACTGGAGGGAAGAAAAGGGAGTCTGAAGCCCACAGGTGATGACAGCAATCATAGCCATGTTGGCACTCATGAGTGGAGTTGGCACACAAGTCTTTTCTGGCCAACATGCCAGCTTTTCCAATTTTCTACTCTGCCTTTGACTCTCAATTCTACCCATTTACCTGACTAAAAGGAACCAGCAAAATCTATGACACAGCCTGAATGCTGGGATTCTTGGAGATTTCTGGATTGATTGATTAGTTCATCACATTTAAACTCAGCTTCACTCAAAGCCTCATGGCATGGACAAAATATAGCCAAGTTCTTTACCAGAATAAAATGCCAATGGCCTTTAGTCCAGTTCCTGATAGAGTCCCCATTTCCACTTAAAACCTCAGGGGTACCATCTCACTGTCCACTTTCCTACCAGCATTCTGATCCTCTGTGTACACACTAGAACTCCCCACTACATTCTAGATTCTCTAGCTGCATCTCTAAACTCCTCCTGTAAGCCAACCCAAGGCCTCTGATGCACATGGTCAGATAGTCACTACAAGGGCCCTATTCAGGTAACACATTTTCTGTTACACTGTCACTGTGACAAATCCTTGAGAAAAACAAAAGAAGGGAATCCTTTAACTGTTTCATGGTTAGCCACGGCTAATGGTTCTTGAGGTTTCACTCCAAAGCCTGCTGGCTCCATGATCTGAGATTGAAATGAGCCACAGCATCATGGCGCAGAATCATGTCAAAGAATGGATTGCAAACCTCAGGCAACCAGGAAGCAGAAGGAAAGACAGGGGTCAGGTGCCAGGGACAAGTTGCAGCCCCCAAAAACACACCCCTGTGTTCTACTTCCTCTAACTATATCTTATCTCCTAAAATTTCCACCACTTTCCAAAATAATCACTCTAGCTAGAGACCAGCCTTTCATATATATCCTACAGAAGACACTTCATAATCAAATCATAGACAAACTTCGATAAATGTACAAATGGTTGCCAATTTATGATGGCTCAAATTACACTTTTTCAAACTTATCATGGTGTAAGGATAATATGCATCCCATAGAATATGATCTTTCAGCTTTGAATTGGTATCTTCTCCCAGCCTGGCGATAATGTGGGAGAACCTTCTCTTGAGATTCTGAGCAGCAGCAGAAAGTCCTTGCTCCCAGTTATTTCCATCAGAGAGGGACCCACAGATGTTCTGCAGCAGATGTGCTACTATGCTCTGATGTACTGGAGCCTTGGCAGACAACACCCTTTCAGCTATGATATTTTCAGTTTGCAGAGGATTTATAAGGATGTAACATCGTCTTAACTCCAGGAGCATGTGATTCACTCTTCACAACAGAAACAAGATTTTCCAGAAGAAATATGTTGGAAATTTTTCTCTGTTTTAAGATTTGTTTTAGCAATGTCATTCATACAAATTATTGGAAAGGGAAGAAGTCAATTTTATTGTCTCCAACTTAGCACAATGTCTTAATTTCTCCATGATGCTGCAGATTTTTAGGAACTGAAACATCAACTGATCATAAATCTAAAAACTGAATTTATTCCAATGTCTGTGTTTATTTGGGCTTTAAATATATTCTTTACTGTAGACTCAGATCACTCACTGATCCAGAGGGTGGGTAACACTGAATCTCCAGGGAGGCATCCATAGACATCTCTCATCCATTGACCCTGGATCCTCTCTAGAATGGAAAGCTGTGCTCACTTCTCTTTGGTGCATAGTATTACTTTTGTAACTGTGGATCTCATTCAAGTGCTCTGCACAGCTATCACAAAGGAAACTGCTTCTCCCAGTATGAGTTAATGTCTCTAGAAATTAATTAAAAGTTATAGGTGGCATCTATTCAAAGTCACATTTTGAAGTTAATATAGATGGAATTCTGGTCTTTTATTTCTTTTGTATGTCCTCAGACTTCGAAGATCAGGCTACTAAAGAATGCTCCACAGTAGAACACAAGGAACAGAGCCTGAAAGAAGACTGGATTTGATTGACCATGCCACCAGCCTAGAGTTTGAACACTGATTGTATTCTATGGAGCTTTAAATGCAATTATCTTATGAGTCTTCCCTTAAAGTCTCTTAAACATTCTTATTTTACTTTAAAATTTCTGAATAACATGGATACATTCTTCCAGAAATTATCTAAGTGCTTTTTAATACCGTTTTTGCTTTTAACCTTGCCACCTTCATGGTATTTCATACTAGCGTTTTGAGGCTGGATCTGAACAGACTTTTTTTTCAGGTTTCAGATACATCAGTCACTTCTTATTCGTGTTTTTACATATCATTGTTTCAGTTGCCCACAGTCAGCTGTGATCTGAAGAGATGAACAGGAAGTTCCAGAATAAATGATTTCTAAAGTTTAAATTGTGCAGTTCTCTGCACTGGGACGAAATCCCCCACCCTCTGCTTTGCTGTGTCATTGGTCTGACAGATTGGCACTGCCTTCTCCATGGCCAGAAAAAGGACACTACATAAATTTTATGATAATGCATTTCTATAATTTCTTTATTTTGTTATGAGGCATAGCTTACTATGCAAAATTTATAAATTGAATTTTATTACATGTAGTATAAACATGGGTCAGTACTATCCATGATTTGCAGTACCCACTGGGTGTCTTGGGATGTTTCCTGAGGCTAAGCGGGGACGACTCTTGGTATTAAGAGTAACTAACTTGGAGGTTCAGTTAAGCAGTCACTATTTACTCCATGGTCTAGAGTTACTGAAGATCATCCTTTTTTATCCTACTGGCACTAAGGACACATAAAGAAGAGAACAAAGTCCTCCCTTCACTGGAGTTAACTTCTCATTGGAGAGGATAGATAATAAACATATAGCATGGAAACACTAAGGACTAAGGTCAGTCACAAAGAAGCAGATGGCACCAGCTTCATAGGCAAGTGCCCTTTGCAGTTCTAAAAGACCTCATGCTTAGAAGAGCATAATTGGGGGTGTGTGACCTGTCATTGTCTTGAAATTCATTATTGTTGAATATAAACTTTGTAAGTTGAGCCCAATGGGAACACAGAGTCTCAGCATTTTCCTCTCCTCCATAGCCTTCATATAACCTCATCCATAATCTCCCAGGAACCCTTCCTTGTCTCCCTTGTCACCGTATGTCATCATGTAGAACTATCAATAGAACTGTCATATAACTTTTCCTAGGGAGAAATGAACAAGCATTTACAAACCAAAGCTAGGATGTCACTGAGATACCAAACAAACAAGTCCAGTCAATTCTAGCTTGAACCAACAAGTTTATTAGGGTTACTTAAAGGAATGAACACAGATGAGGGTTACTTTAAAAAGCATGGTGACACAAAGGTAGCTATGCCACACATACACACAAAAACAAACTGATACAAGCAAGGGTGGTAAATCATAAAAGCTGCATCCCTGTAGATCCCTGAAGAACTTTTAAGCATCTTAGCTGATAAGAGAGACTCTTCTACTTAGCAATTGCTTACTGCTTATAGAATCTTGGTCAGGGACCCTGTGAGTCTTATAAGTTTCAGGAGCTTTCTGAGACTTCTAAGATTTATCTTCCTCTTAAATACTCTAGGAGAGACTGTTTTAACTCAGAGGAAATAAACATATTACAAAAGCTACTGCACTAATAGAACTATACTATCATGTAACTGGCTCTTCTAGTACATTTAGTTATTTCTCATTACTGTGAAAAAAAATTACCTGAAAGAAAGAACATAAGTGAGAAAGGCTTTATTTTGGCTCATAGTTTGAAAAGATTCAGCCCATGATGGTAGAGAAGGCTTGACAAGATTCATGGCAGCTGACAGATATGGCCATTGGAAGCATGAAGCTGTTTGCCCATACCTCAACATATCAAGAAGCAGAAGCAGAAGATGAGCCAGAGCTGAGGATTGGTAACTCATAAGATTTCCCACATTGACACATTTCCTTCAATGAGGCCCCATAATCTCCCCAAAGGGCACCACTAGATGGGTACCAATTTTTTTTTTTTTTTTTTTTGTTTTTCGAGATAGGATTTCTCTGTGTTGCTTTGCACCTTTCCTGGAACTCACTTTGTAGACCAGGCTGGCCTTGAACTCACAGAGATCCACCTGGCTCTGCCTCCTGAGTGCTGGGATTAAAGGTGTGTGCCACCACCGCCCGGCTGGGTACCAATTTTTAAACTACATGAACCTATGGAGAGCTTTCCAAATGCAGACTGACTGTAATGTCCAGACACAGATCTAAATCCAGTTGCTTTCTGTCCAGCTGTTTGTCTTCATATTACTTTCTTCTCTTATACATATATAAAACGTTTTATCTATATAACCATACAGCATTTTTGTTTTCAAAGAAATATTTGCAAAGAAAAAGGAATTACTACCCTAGAACATGGGCTCAAAAACTACTACATATTTAGTTCATTCACCAATCTAGTTACCTCCTGACTGTTTGACCTTAGAAAAGGCGTTACTCTTAAATGTTTGGTTGTGAGCCTAGGCTTTAATGGTTGAGCAGATACAAGGAGAGATAGCTATAATTAAGGGCCATTTAAGGGGTAGTATAGAAACCTGATACAGTAGAAACTTCCTGAAATACATACATATATGAAGGTTTTCTAAATGAAATCTCTAAATAATGGGGGAGACAGAGCCCCAAGTAGACATTTCTTGTCACCTTAATGAAGGTTCTAGTATTGGGATTGGGTTACATCTTATTGAGATGCTTGGCCAAAGCAGTCCCATGAGAACTCCCAAACAAGCTTGCTGTTGCCAAGACTATAGGCTGCTCTTCACAAACACAGCAAGACCTTATTGCTGAAAAAAAAAAACACCTACACAACTCATTGAACATGGAGAAGTTGATCTAGTGTCTACATTGAGTCTTCATCCCGATGTGCTAGTATCTTTTGTACAGGAAAGTATTCTGCACACTAGCAAAGGAGAAATGTAAACACTAACCCAGGCCTAAACGCTTTGATCTACAACACTTCCCTGCTTGAAAGACATGCTAGTGTAATTGTACCACAGAGCTTGTGAGAGTAACCAACCAATATCTGATTTGACTTAAGACCCACTCTATGAGATGGAACCCATGACACTGCTTTAGTGACTAAGAACTTGGGACTAGATAGCCAATGGGCCTAGAGTAAAACCAAACACCATTGTTTTTAAAACAATGTAGCAATAAAATGACTTATATGATATTCTGCTGTACTCATAGATCAGGGCTTTGCTTAGCAATCATCAGAGAAGCTTCTATAATCAGCAGATGGGAACAAATACAGAGACCCACAGCCAGACATTATGCAGAGAGTGAGAGATCATGGAATAGTCAGCCCTAAATGATTTCTCCATTAAATCTTTTCCCTCAAGGCTCAGAGAACCCCACAGAAAAGGGGGGAGGGAAGTATAAGAGCCAGAGGGTATGGAGGACACCAAAGAAACAAGGCCCTTTAATCAGTAAGATCAACACATATATGAACTTAAAGAGACTGAGGTAACATGCACAAGGCTTGCATAGGTCTGCACCCGATGGATTATTAGAGCTGGAAGGATAAGGAGATACTCCCTAACCCAGTAGCTCTCTCCAATTGATAACCACCTGCAAATGAATTTTTAGTTTTCTCCAAAGGATTCTTAGTGAGGAAGCAAACTACTCTTAAGGGTAGGCTGCATGCCCCATAGTAGATGACCAACAGAAAAATGAACTCAATGGTATCTTTGGATGTCCCTTGTTTCATTATGTTGTGTCATAGTTTTTCCTTTTTTAACATTATCTTATTATGTTTAATTTTATTTATATAATTTGTAACAGGAATCTTAAAGAGTCTTATTAATAAAATCAAACCGGAGGCAAGTTATTGGGGTGAATGCTGGAAGATCAGAGAAGCAGAACAAGCCACAGCCACCTCACCTTGCCAATTCCTCAGCTGATCCTGTTTCCTCAGACTGGAAACCTCTGAGTCCTCATCCAGAAAGAATCTCAGCTGAACTGTTGCTCAAAAGCCTAAATGCTTAACCAGTCAAATGCTTCTAGTTTCTGGTCTACATGCCTTATACATCTTTCTGCTTTCTGCCATCACTCCCTGGGATTAAAGGCGTGAGTCACCATGCTTGGCTGTATCCTTGAACACACAGAGATCCAGAGAGATTTCTGCCTCTGGAATGCTAGGATTAAAGGCGTGTGCTACCACTGCCTATCCTCTATGTTTAATATTGTGGCTGTTCTGTTCTGTGACCCCAGATAAGTTTATTAGCATGCACAATATTTTGGGGAACACAATACCACCACAATAATTTTCTTCTTTCTTTTTACCACACAGATCCTTTGTGTATATATTATGGCTTCCAGATTATTGTTTTTATGGGACACCTGAGTGTGCAAACAAGTAGGCCTCTGCTTTTTACACCTTCTCTTGGGCACTTTTCCTCCTGTTTGTTTTGTTCTATCTGATGTGTTAGTTTTTGTTTTATCTTATATTTTATTATTTTCCCTTAGAAATCTGTTTGTTTTCTATGAGAAACAGAAACAAGGTGAATCTGGATGGGAGGGGAGGTGGGGAGGAATTGGGAAGAGAGACCATAATAAGTTACATTATGTGAAAAAAAATCTATTTTCAATAAAAGCAAAAGAAAGAAAGAAAAGCCATTACTCTGCCTGGACCTCAGAGTCCCCAACAGCCATGTTCAGACAAGACCATTTCCCACTAGAATACCTGGAGGAAAACTAGTGTGCAAGAGGAGATTGACACAGTACCTAGTGGCATTGTATGCAATCCAAATGTGACAGATTTTTAAGTTAAATAAAGAGAAAACAAAATCTTCATATATAATCCTTCCACACTGATACAACTGAACACATTTAATAACTTTTCTTGTGTTTCAAGAAAAACTCTTATTACTTCTGCAACTTCATAGTACTAAGTTAACTCACCCATCATTACAGTTAAATCCCACAGTCTTCTGGGCTGACACAACATAGAATAATAATCTATGAGTCAGCTTTCCCTTGCTGGACAATATCTAACATAACCTACTTAGAAAGGGAAACATTTTTTAGCTTACAGTTTTGATACTTCAGTCCAGAAGCAATTGGCCTCCTTGCTCTGGAACTGTGGCAGCACAGTTTATTGAGTTGAGAGCATGGGGTAGAGAAGCCATTCACCTGATGGCTTTTCTGTAACAGTGTCCCATTATTTGCTTTTATGAAACACCCCCAATCATCTAAGAGATCCCACTGGGTCCTATCTCTAAAAATGTCCATTTTCCCCCAACAGCATCACTTTGTAGAACAAACCTTTAAAATATGAGTCTTTGAGGAACATTCTAAATCTAAACTATGACAAACCGCAAATGAGTTGAACTAAGTCATCCTGGTTAACTTTATGAATCCTCTCCA
Source organism: Peromyscus attwateri (assembly GCA_902168425.1). Classification (NCBI taxonomy): domain Eukaryota; kingdom Metazoa; phylum Chordata; class Mammalia; order Rodentia; family Cricetidae; genus Peromyscus; species Peromyscus attwateri. The sequence continues at coordinate 14,746 of CABHPP010148199.1, read as the reverse complement.
TGGTCAATGTCCCTCCTCCTTATACATGCCTTCTAAAATTGGGCACAACACAGAGTGACTAATACACTGATCAGTATTATTGATCAGAAAATACACATTTCACATTGATCAGTACTGTAGATTTCTGATATAATAATAATAATAATAATAATAATAATAATAATAACCTGGGAGGGTGTTCCTGGGATACTGGTAAGTAGGCAGAGTGCTTATTTAGCATGCAAGAAGACCTAGGTTTTATTTCCAGCATGATATAAACCCATCATGCACATGCCTGTAATACCAGTGTCCTTGCTAGTTATATGCCAACACAAGTAGCCATTTTGGAAGAGAGAATCTCAGTTGAGAAAATGTCCTCAACATATTGGCCTATGGGAAAGCCTGTGGTGACGTTTCTTTATTGATGATTGATGTGAGAGGGTCCAGCTTGCTACAGGCAGTACCACATCTGGGCTAGTTACCCTGGATGATATAAGAAAACAGGATGAGCAACCTAGTAAACAGTGTTCCCCCATAGCTTCTACATCAATTCTTGGCACTAAGTTCCTGCCCTGACTTCTCAGGATGATGGACCATGAGCTATAAGCTGAAACAAGCACATTCCTCTTCTAGTTGCTTTTGGTCATGATATTTTTATCAATAGAAAAATAACCAATAGAATACTATTAAAATAGAATTCATAGCTTCAAAAAGCCATCTTTCACATTTTCTGATTTTAGCAATGTCATATGCTCTAGCATTCATTTGTGTCAACACTATTTTCCAGAGTTCACTCAAGATAAATTCATAATCTTATCAGGCATTTTTTTTCATGTGACCTGCCAAATGTACTTTTAAGCCAAAGTTTTCCATGTTTCACTTGTGACTCATCTTGGAATTTTGTGATCCCAACACATTGTCTGAACTATGACAAGCACCCAGTGATGTTTACTAAAATCAATCTGAACCTGCTGAATGAAGAACCATGGTGATTAGTTTGACAATTCATAGAATAGTTCAAAGTCTGAAGAAAAAGTTAAAGTGGCCGTACCTAATGAGCTATAAAATACCACATATACATTCTTAAATTTTGATGACAGAGGCTGCCTAGAAGAAAATAGAATTGGGTAACACCCTAGGAGGACATAGGTAACATGGAAAGTGAACTGTGCCAAGATAAAAATGTTATAATCTTTGTTACCGAGCACATTAGATGGGAACAGCCAAATATAATGGCTCACATATAACAAGCTCATGTCTTGCCCATACAATACTGTCTCAAGATAGGGTGAGCAAAGAGGAAGCCAGCAAGGGGACACAAGGAAGTTTTCATGTTGCTGTGCAAAGACACAGAAGCACAAAGTGCTTAGAGTGATGCACATGGTAGGAATTATGAACCAGGTCTGAACAAGATGCCATGACATCTGCTCACATGTATTTCATGGGTTAAACTTCAGTCTTGTGAATATGCTCTATAACAGAGGCTGAGAAATGCCATCCTGTCATATGCCCAGGGACAAGCAGGTATAGTCTGGAGAATAGCCAGCCTGTCTTCAATTACAAATCTTGCTACCTACTGAAAAAAAAAATTTAAATTTTTTGGCCTTTTTTGTGTGGCACAAATAAAATATATCTAAAGGCTGAATAGAGCTCAGACTCATCCACTTTGAAGCTTTTTACTGTATAAATGCTAAATGTCAGTATTTGTACCTAGGATGTCAGTCTTTGGAGTACTGAAATCCTAACTCATTCAACATGTCACATATTGCTTGTGAAAACAATGCTTTCTCATTATTTTTAATTATTTTCTTAATTAATAACGCATAAAACCAGCATGGACATAAAAATACAGTTGGCCTTTGGTGCCCCATGAGAATTGGTTCCAAGACCTTCACAGGGACCAAACTCTGGAGATGCTCAACTGTTTTGCATAAAATCACATATCATTTGCATATAACCTATGCACACCCTCCTGTGTACTTTACATCATGTCTAGATTAGCTACAATGCCCAATGCAATGGAAATGCTATGGAAATAGCTGTTTGTATTATTTGCCTAGAAAGGGCAATGAAAAATAGTATGCAACTGTTCTATACTAAGCCTTCAATTTGTAGATCGTGTTAGTCCTCAGTTTGTTGATTTGGTGTATGCAGAACCCACAGATATGGAGGGTCAACTGCACTGAAACTGCACCTTTCTCCTGGTGACCCTATAAGTCTTTCAATAGTATCAACAGTAGTCATGCCTCACTTTCTCATTTTTGTCCCATGATGATTTTCTTGGATCAACCTAAAGGCACCTTTGACTCCTTTCCAACTGCTAGGAGACAGTGGGATAGAATCTTAAGAGACAGAATTGATGGCCAAGATGGTCCTATACAGTGTCTCTAGGACTCTCCTTTTCATCTGACTATTTCTTTCTTTTCAGCTGTGAAGCATGCTAATATTCTCCGAATCCATCATATTTGGAAAATACCAACCCCTGCCCCTAAAAAGGCTGGTTTTGGAATGAAAGTAATTGATAAATGCAACTTTTGGTTTCCAATCACTTTGCACCATCACCTTCCTATCTACTCTTTAAAAAGTCAACAGGCAGCTTGGCTGAAGGTCTTGATCATCTTTAAAGTTGAGGAGCACTGATGGGCAGAGAAATGCTTTTCTGTAGATTCCACAGAAGCAACTCATTAAATGGTGTACACTACCAGAAGTGTGGAGCTCACTTTGCTAAAGAAGCCAGAGTGTTGGTGGGAATGTAAATTAGCTCAGCGGCTATGTAATAAACAGGAAAGTTCCTCAAAAAGTTTAAGTAGAACTATAGTGTTATCCAGCTACACCAATTAGTGGTGTATAACTAAAGGAATGAAATTCTACACCCCAGAGAGACCTGCACAGCCATCTTCATTGTAGCACTATTCATAATGCCAAGATATGGAGCCAGCCTAGACATCCCTCAATAAATGAATAGATATGTAGTAAGCACACATAGTAGAATTTTATCCAGCAACAAAGAAGAATAAAATTATGTCATGAGCAGGAACATAGGTGAAACTGAAGATAATCAAATAAAGCACAAAAGCCAGACTTGCTAAAACAAGTATTCATGGTTTCTCTTAGGTGTGGAATGTGGATAGGGGTTAAAAATGTAGATTAGGAACTAGTAGGGAGGCAGAGGGGACAGGGAAGAGTAAAGGATTCTAATAAAAGGGCATATACAGTCAAATTATGTTATGTACAAGTACTAAATTATCTCAGAGAAATTCATTATTTTGTATTATTTTGTGCAATTATTGCATGATAATTTTTAAACAAAGGAGCACCATACCAGAAAGCATGTCCAACCTATGGTATGTTGGCCACATACACCCAAAGATAGTTATGAATGTTGTAGAGAACCACAGAGGTTTCCTAGTGAGAACTTACTCAGGGTCCAAGAATCTGAGCTTGCTTTACCCAGTAAGGCTACATAAGGGAATGATTTGACCACAGGCAGAACAGGAGAGCATGCCTAGTAATAAATTAATAAAGTTGAGGTGGTGATATTCTATTCTTTGGGAGCAAAATTGTAAATATAAAGCAAAGTTACAGTTAGGCTGCAGCAAGTATCTCTGTCTCTGTATCTGTCTGTGTCCATGTTTCTCTCTTTCTCTCTCTCTAAAGTTGTAAAAAGTTTGGTGAAGTTTAGTTTGAGAAGTGTAGGCTTAGATATATTAGGGTAGAATAAGCTTTAGGTCTAGGGATACAGTGAAGGTTTAATAAGAAAGTCACCTAGGGTAAGAGTAGTTTTTCTCTGGGCACAGGCAAGACCTGGGATGCACAAAGCTGCAGCCAGGACCTAGCAACCATTGTGAACATAGCAATCTGAGTGGCTCAGAGGCTCCAAAAGCATCCATCAACTGTGGTCCAAAAACAAAAAGCCACTTCAGAGACCACAGAAAGACCACCTTCAGAAAGCCACAGCAGTAGAGCGTGAGTGGCTGCCCCAGCCAGGTGTCTGAGGCTGAGACCCTCAGGGCATTATTGAAGAGGCAGCAGACACCAAGAGCCAGTGTGGGCCAAGGGGTTCTGTGTGCTTTCTGCTGTGAATTGCTTGAGGCTATGTGCAACATTGACAAGCCAAGAAGAGATGCCACGCTTGGAGAGAGGCAAACTGCAGGCAGTGGCAGCAATGGCTTGGAGAGTGCATCAGAAACTTCAGACTCCAGCAGCCAGAGCAATGAGAGTCAGAGTCCCTGGTGGTGAGTGCCCAGCTGAGACATCAGTGGTGAGAGCAGAAGCAGCCAAACAGATATGCAGCTGAGACTGATGCAGCCTGAGCTCCCAGAGATAGAATGAGGAAGAGTCATGCAGCTACACTGGGAGTGGTATTTGACCATGCAAGCAGGGCAGCATGTGGAGAAGAGACTCCCAGCAAAGCAGGTAATGGAGCCGGGGGTGCAGCGGCTGCAACTGGCTGCAGATAGGTTTCCTCCTGGACCTGGAAGGGCTGCTTGAGAACTGTAGCTCATAGTAGCAGGCAGCATTCAGCTGTTCAGCACAAGGTGTGAGAAAGCCCTCAGGGCCACAAGATACAGCGGTCATGTGCAGAAGTGCTGGTTACGGGAGGCAGAGACAGGCTGGGACTGTGATAGCCAGGAGCCAAAAGCCATGCAGTTTCTGTTTGCTGTCTGTAAGAAGATCTCTTTTGAGAGAGCTCTGTACCAGCCAGCTATTATAAAGCTAATAGCTGTTGTCCTGGAGCAAAATTGCCTTAGGGGAATGCTATGGACTGCAAAGCACAGCCGAGAGCTGAGAATGAAAGTTTCAGAGACTGTTTGAACTGAAATGTTGCATTCAGGGGAACTGCAAAAAGTTTTTGGTTGTGGATTTTTTTGCATTTGGAACTGTAAGACTGATATCAGAAAGTTTCCAATGGAACTTTAAGACTGGTATCAGAACTGTCTTTTTCAACTTTTAAGACAAATTGGATGAACAGGAGTAGTTTAATTGCAATGGGACAATTTTGACTTTACTTATGCATATAGACTCTATTAATTGTGATGACTTATGAATTGTTTTGTGTATTCATATATGCTTTATTAACTGTGATGACTCATGAACTGTTTGCATAGAAACGGAACTGTTATATAGGAATGGATGGAATTGGTTTTGTGTAGAAATGGAGAAGTTTGGGTTTTTCTACTCAGGCTCAAGATGCAGCTTAAAACATTATCATGAAAAGGGGGAGTTAATATTCCTTAGTCTCTTTCTTGTGGATTAATGTTAAACTGTGTTAATGTAACCTATGTTTTGTATAGTTCTTTTAGGAAATTGCATTTGGATTTTTGCTAAAGATTGTAAAGTGTAAATAGTTTTATTGAGAGTTTGCTTTTGAGTGTAAGTTTGTAAGAATTGCAACTGTGTATAGTAATATTCATGCTAGAATTATGTTAACCTGTTGATATTAACAAACCATGGTTTGATGAAGCTAAGGGAACCTTTAGGTTTGATGCATTGTATCAGCAGTTTATTGATTTATATGATGAGTCAGCATCAAGAGTTTATTGATTCAAAAAAGGGCTTAGTTGTAGCTAAGGCTGTTATAGACATCTTAGACTCATTCAAAAAAGGACATTCCATCATGGTCATCCTTTACTCCTTTACTGGGGTAGGGTGGCAGCCATAGAGATTGCTGTAGTTGTTCCAGTTACTTGCAAGCTCTTAGTAGGGACCTGAGGCAGAACTGAGTTAAGCTCTGTACTTTCCCCTGTCAAAGGCTAGTAGTCATAGGTAGGTGAAGTCCTTCTTGCTAGTTGCCAACCTAAGACAGAGTATGCTTGATGAAAAGTCTTATCTCCCTGATGGGTAAGGCTAATTAGGGAAGAAGGACCACCTAAGGCAGGCACAGTCTATCTGATGGGTCTGAGGGGCCTTTTAAAGTATTAAGCAGGGGGAGCTATAGAAACCCACAGAGGCTTCCTAGTGAGAACTTACTCAGGGTTCAAAAATCTGAGCTTGCTTTACCCAGCAGGGCTGCATAAGGGGATGATTTGAGCATGGGTGTCGTTACCAGGTATTTGGAAGGGTCTATACTTGGCTATGCAGTGTGCTTTGATTTAGCAAGGGGGAAGTCTGTTACCCCGTCCCTTGGCATTATTATAAAAAGCCCCTTTGAAGAGGCAGAAGGGGCCATTGGGTATTGACCCAGGTCCTTCTGAAAGCTATCTTGTGTTTCTGTCTTTCAGGACAGAATTCTAGCTAATATTTTTTTAATTTTTATAATTTCTAGCTAATATTTTCTTATCCCTCTCTCTTCCTCATAGGAACCCTGGAAAATGTGGGAGCTGGCCTCCCACAGAATGTGACCCAACACAAAATTGTAAACCTACTTAAAACATTATGAGATTTATTAGACTGTTTATTTGTTTTGTAGAGTTCTCAAGCATGAACCTGACAGATGACAGTGACATATGATAATATCAAAGTTGTTGGAATTCCCCGTGGAAGACATAGAAGCATTTTAAAAAGCCCATGGTACTATGAATATATCTACTAACTTTCTTAGGGCAAACGAAGAAAACAAACCTTGGCAAAGATTATGCACAGTGTAGTTCCAGCAATGCCATCTTTAACAGATCATTCTAACTGGTGAGTGTCTTAGTCCATTAAAGTGGATATAACAAAATGTCATAAGCTCTGGTTAGGGGACACTAAGAACCAGCAGAAATATACTTCTTATAATTCTGGAGGCTGAAAATCAAAGATCAAGACACCAGAAGATCCATGGCTAGTAAGGATTCATTTCTTATTTAATGGACATACTTTCTCATGGGCCTACATGGTGGAAGGAGCTGAGGATGCTCTTGGACCAATGCAGTAACAGCACTAATCCCATTTACAAAGGTTCTGCCCTCATGATTTAACTAGCTCCAAGGGCTCTATTTCTTAATGCTGGAACAGTAGTGACTGTTATCAACATACAAGTTTAGGGGACACAAACACTGGCAACATACCAGTAAAAGAAATAATAAGAATAAACAGCTGGGCATGCATAAAAATCTTCGAGGATATTTCCTTGGTACAAGTAGTTTATCTTAAGGAAATAATAACATAAACATGGAAAGGAATCAATTTAGTTCACTTGTTTAATGCCCTGGTACATAATAGGAAAATTTGGAAACCCTTGATGATTCTTCTAGAAGGCACTATTAAAATTAACTGTAGTGAACATACATGAAAAAGCACCTTAATCATTTAAAAGTAAAGCAAATTTGTACAGTCTGGAACTTGAAGACATAAACCATTTACAGTACATTATAAAAAGGAGATTAATTAAATATGATATAATGCTAATTAGGGAAACTGTGATTATAATGGCATTAAGATATCCAAAAGGACACTTACAGAATTGTGTAGTAGAGTGACTAGAAGGGATTCTAAGAATTGTCAGAGTTATCATTTCACCATCATCATTACACTCCTCTGCATCATTATCATCATCATTTGGGCAATCGTACCATGCATCAGACACTTAACTAGGCAATTTACAAATCAGCCCTCATTATGCCCCTATGACAACTGTGTGTTAGATATCATTATGCAGACCTCAAAATCTGAAAAAGTAAAGTATGGAGATGGAAGTTGGCCAGAGGTTCCACTAATGGGTTGTTGAGCAGGACTCCAACTATTCCACCTGACCCAGAAGCTCCCACTCCTTCCATCACAGCTTCACTATGCAAGAGATGTTGCTCGGCCTCAGTATACCAACTCTGCAGCCTAAGGGGGGGTGCATATTCTGTGAGAATTCTGAAGAACAATTCTTTAAGAATAATGACAATAGTTAATAACACTGATTTATTGTTTACTGTTCACTGAGCTTTACCTTAAGTGTTTTATATTTAATAAAATTTGAACATCATAGGCCTATGTGAGAGGTATTATTAACCCACTTTACAGAAAAAAAAATCCTGAGACCAAAAGCAGAACTGTCTCAAGGTCACATAGTTTCATGGTCTTATGAGTTTAGCTACTCACACAAGCTCTGAGGTACTATAAGAAAGAAACTAGTGAATTGTCATGAGAAGGTCAAGAGATATGGTGAGTAACAACAGAAACCTGTCAGCTTTCTTAGAGTAAGGAATATTTCTGCCTCTTTTTCTACTGGTTTCCACAGCCACTCAAAGGGCATGAGAAACCAGCACCTTCAGTAAATGGTTGTTGAATGAACCAATGAACATCTTGGAGGCATGTTGTGTTTCTTACTAGAGAGACATGAACAAACATCTATGCATCCCACACAAGGAACCAAAAACAGACAAAAGTGACAACCCCACCAAAGTCCAACCTGACAAACCAATCAGTTTACTGGGTGGGGGTCACTTATAGCAGGATGGTGAAGAATTACATGGAGCAGCATGAAAAACATGTCAGAGCTGTTACTGAATTGAGGACTTACAAAACTAGTATTCTTGGAGTCTTCTGCAAAGTTTCCAGGCAGCTGGACAAATCAGAGTATCTCTTTTTCCTGGATCTTCCTCCTCCTCCTCCTCCTCCTCCTCCTCCTCCTTCTTTTTCTTCTTCTTCCTCCTCTCCCTCCTCCTCCTTCTTTTTCTTCTTCTTCCTCCTCTCCCTCCTCCTCCTTCTTTTTCTTCCTCTTCCTCCTCTCACTCCTCCTCCTCCTCCTCTTCTTCTTCCTCTTCCTTTTCTTTATTCTTATTCCTCCTCTTCTTTTTCTTTTATTCTTATTCTTCCTCTTCTTTATTCTTATTCTTATTCTTCTACTTCTTTCTTTTATTGCTCTGTGACTTTGTGGAAGGCCTTGTGAATTGTACCTTGTTAAATTTCAGCTTTTCCAGACTGGAATGATTCATTTATTTCCTGAGTCTCATGGAATTGCATCTGGCTCTAGATGCTTTGGAAGCTATGTTAGGAAAGGTAAGTTAGAGTCTGGGGTAAAGGCCTTTGAATGACAGGCAAAGGAGTATGAGTTTTATTATCAAACAAAGAGAGATTCTTTAGAACATGTTTGCAAAATGATAAACAGATGGGCAGTAGTCAGCAACTGGTAAGACAAAATGAACACAAGAACAAGGAATCAATTAAGTATTAGCTCGCAGTGCAGAGGTGTGAGATGAACCTGAGACAGAAGATATCAAGAGTGCATACTTGCTGTAAGCTCTCCTCAGATCTGTTCCAAGTAGAGCATGGTGGTTTATGAAATATAGCTTCAAATTCTTTGACAGTGCTCCTTCTGAGAAAGGAGGTTCATGTACCTCTTCTTCAACCAGCAGAATGAAGCAGAAAGACATGATGTGGTTGTGAATGGTACATCCTAAAAGTACAGGTTGCTTCCACCTGTCTGGGAACATGTTCACGGTCTGACTGCCCTAAGATCTTGTTGCCAAAATTCCTGTCCTGGTGCAGACATAGAGCAATATCTACCCCTCTTCCCAAGGTCTCAATGACAAACTGAGGTATAATTCTACCAAAGTTCACTCTGGGAAATCAATGGATTTATTTCGCTTCCTTATAGAGCTTAAGGGAAGGGTTACTTAAAAAAATGTGGGCACCCCTCCCCCAACTGGCCACATCTGAAAAGCCTTACCAAGCTGGAATGAGGGTTTTCTTATAGCCAGACAGATGGAGTAATTGGATACTCAGGAAAGAATCTCAGGCCCTATGTGATGCCTCCCTGCCCCAGCCAACAGGGCTTCAATGGGAACTCAACCACCCTAAGGACGGAATGATAGGGGCAGGAGACACAAAGAAATACACCAAGTCAAGATTTCTGATCAAGGTGCAACTTTATTTTTCTCCAGGAGGGTTTATATAGTTCCTGCAGGGTGGGGGGAGCAAGAAGCTGTTACCTGCATAGGGTGGGGCAAGCTAACAGGATGTTTGTGTAGGATGTTTATGCAGGATGTTGACAGGGTGAAAAGGTCAAGGGCTCTGACTCAATGTCCTGTCGCTAGGCAACGTGACCTTAAGATGTTTTAGTTCCCTGTCTTATGGGGGGGGGGTCTGTATTTTTCCATTAACTAGAGGTTCTGTCCTTGTCCCTGGCATCTCCCCCTTCTTAGTAATAAATCTAAGGGATGTAACAAGAATCTTAACAGTTCTTATTAATAAAATCAAACCTCAGCCAGGTATTGGGGTGAACACTGGAAGGTCAGAGAGACAGAATAAGCCACAGCTATCTCACCTTGCCGGATCCTCAGCTGGTCTTGCTTCCTCAGACTGGAAGCCTCTATGTCCTCATATCCAAATGACTCTCAGCTGAACTGCTGCTAGAAGCCTGAATGCTTAACCAGGCCAAATGCTTCTCCAGGGCAAATGCCTCTCCAGGGCAAATGCCTCTCCAGGGCAAATGCCTCTAGTTTCTGGTCCTCACGCCTTATATACCTTTCTGCTTTCTACCACCACTCCCTGGGATTGAAGGCTTGCTTTCTGGGATTAAAGGCATTGGTCACCATGCTTGGGTGTATCCTTGAACACATGGATTTCTGCCTCTGGAATGCTAGGATTAAAGGCGTGTGCTACCACTGCCTAACCTTTAATATTGTGGCTGTCCTGTTCTCTGACCCCAGATAAGTTTATTAGCGTACACAATATTTTGGGCAATACAATACCACCACAGCAACCTGACCTTAAGATGTTCTAGTTCCCTGTCTTATGGGGGGGGTCTGTATTTTTCCATTAACTAGAGGTTCTGTCCTTGTCCCTGGCATCTCCCCCTTCTTAGTAATAAATCTAAGGGCCAACATAAACCAGGTTCGAATGGTCTAAAAGGAAGGCTGTGAAAGAGGCTTTGCATGGAGGATTACAGAGGCCCTGTCCCTCTAAAGGTTGTGAAAAAAGGTCTGAGAGGGAATGTCTCTCCAGACTCAAGCACCACGGGCGTCCCCATAGTGCGGTAATCAATGGACCATGCAGTTTTTTGAGCGAGCGGAAATGGGTAAGCACAAGGCTGCTACTGCACAACCGCTATGCAACAGGGCATATAATCCAGGCTCTTGGGATTTTGGGGTACCATGGTCCCCAGCCTGTGCAGTCCCAGCTGCACTCCAATCATGCCTTGAAAGAGCCTTTTTCCCACACACAGGTGCAGCTTCCCCTGAGTGAAGGGGTCTGTGTGGGGCATTTCTCCTCAGGGGAAATTTCAACCCCAGAGTCCTGCATATCAAGGCGGTGGTAATGAACCTGGATCTGCCTGGCCCGCAGGTCTATTGTTTGGCTTCGGAGTGAGCTGGGAAAGTGCCCATGGCCCAAAGAAAAGGACCAAGAGCAGGCCTACAACAGGTCCTAGGAGGGAGGGAAGAAGGGTCGTTAGCCAAGGTGAGGCAGAAAACCAATTCTAGAACCACCCAAGCTCTTGTTCTCCTTTTCTTTTTCTCTTTTTCTAGTCCTTTTTTAACCTTAGCCATACTGTCCCTGACTGCCCCGGTGTGGTCTGTAAGAAGCAACATTCCTCATTGAGCACAGTACAAAGGCTACCCTGTTGTAGAAAGAGGAGATCCAGGCCTCCCTGTTCTGTAAAACTGCCTCAGCTAGGGAGGAAAGGGATGACTCAAGGGCAGATATTCCCCATTCAAGTTGGGCAATATCCTCGTCTATGGACAGTCGAAGTTCAGAGTAATGTTGGTTGGACAGGACCAGAGAGGCAATCCCTATGCCTGTTCCTGCTGCTCCAACCCCCAAAAGGACTGCTAAGGTGATGTCAGTAACAGGCTCCTGTCAAGGCAGTTGTCTCAGCGAGGCTTCTCTTCGTAGAGACCTAGGAATTGATCTGAGGAATAATAGGTTAGTCTGGGTGAAAGGAACCTAAGTGCCCTGAGTGGCAACACAGCCGTCTTATTAAATAAGAAACACAGAACCAATGTAAAGATAAAAGCCCAAGAGGTCAGAGCTAAGAGCCTTATCTGCCTGCTGTAGCTAGCCTCTTCAGCCAAGAGACCTCTCCGAAAGAGAGCTACTTCCTGTCTGTTTGTCTTTAAATAGACTTTCTGTTCTGCCTTCTCATTGGTTGTAAACCCAACCACGTGACTGCCTCATCACTGCCTGTCTGTACAGACCTCCAGACACACATTGGAGTGTGTGTCTCCAATGCTGGCTGTATCCTTGAACACACAGAGATCTACCTAACTCTACATACCATGTGCTGGGATTAAAGACATGCGCCACAAACGCCCAGCTCTGCTATGGCTTGCTATTAGCTCTGACCCCCAGGCAACTTCATTTATTAACATACAAATAAAATCACAATTCAGTACAAATAAAATATCACCATATTTCCCCTTTTCTATTTTAATAAAAAGAAAAAAGGAAAAAGGTTATAACTAACATAAGAAAAACAGTATACAAAAGTACAAGAACTATATACAATATATACAAGCGCTGAATACCTAAACAATGTCTAGTCCATTTGTATTTGACAAATTCAGAGAAAATAATTCCATTATCTATCCTATTTTGATAAGTCCAAAATGTACTTAATTCACTTTCTATCCTAACTAGTCTTCAACTATAACTAACTAATCTTCAACTATAACTAACTAATCTTCAGCTATAACTACCTAATCTTCAACTCCCTCAGAGACCCAAGAAGGAAATAATATTACCTAACAAAAATAAAAACAGGAAGTACATGCAAGCAGCTTCCAAAAAAATTGTGAGTTGACAGAAACAGCCAGCTGCCTGGACAGTCACCTGAGGTCTCTCCGCAGTGTTGGGGCATCATCTTCAACGTATAGGCTTAGCATATCTGACAGACTCATTTGTGAAGTAGGATGTACACAAGGTCAACAGTTCAACCTCACATTGGGTGAGAGCAGTCCATGTACCAGAATCACCTGAATTCCACTAGTGTCATGTCATGATTCAGGATTTTAAATTCTGGAAATTGTTGATGGTTTTTTTGAATTCAGCTGTCCATTCTTGGCTGTGTATGTGTGGCTTCATCTCAGCATCCCATTCTTCTCTACATCCCTCTATTAAAGGCCAGTCTGCTATTGAGAGGCGTGAGCTTAGTTACTCTTCAAGAATAACTGTTTCAGCTGCTGTTCCATTGCACATCAGAAGCCATTGGCCCACTGCCTGTTCAGCTGCCTTCGAAGAAAAGGACACTGTACCTTTTCCGGATTGCGAAGGCCACTTCAGGGATGGTGCCATATTCTCCTGGCCTCAGAAGATGCCTTTTGATAAAGCCATAACCACACTTATTTTGGCAAGAATCGGTAGTCCTTTGTTTCATTTCTGTCTGTCCATTTTGTCCTGTTGTCAGCAGTTGATTGGAAGATACTTTGTTGTCCTGTGGCTAACATTTGCCACAATGAAAGTTAACTCCATATGCAGTTTCTTCAATGCCCATATTCTCTCTGAAGTAGATTGGTACTGCCAGGAGCCGACATGTCTCATAGTCATAACAAAAAAGAAAAATTTTCTAAGTTATTAAAACATTTTAAATGCCATATTCTGTAGATCTCTGAAGGGTTTGAAGATGACCTGTCTATCTAAAATATATCTGCTCAATCTAGAAAACATACCTAATATGACTACAAGTTCTATTGTAATGTCTAACTACTAACTTTCATTTCTTTATATCCTAATAGTTGGTAATAATAACACTCAAGAATCAGCAATTTGCATTTCATTGTTAAATGAACGGTATAAGTACAATTAGAAATATACATATAGCATTTTCTAACAATATCAATTTCAATGTATATAATTTGTATACAATATAAAACAATCCAATCCAATGTATTTTAAACTAGTAATTGTCTTTTTCTTTTTTTTTCTTTTTTTTTTAAACAAGAACTTTAAATCTAACCTCTTTGCTTAGCCCTTTTCCTAACCCTTGATAACAACATGTAACCAACCCCTCTAAACAATGAAAATTATCCCAGACCCAAAACCCATTAAAAGACCAAAAAACCACCCATCCCACACCACCTCTTTGGGAATGTGGGCGTCGTATTCTTAAAATTGCTTCCTGCTGGGTATGGGCGAAGATATCTTTATTCTGAAAAGAAAAATTTTAGGTTGTCAAATTCTAGGAAAAGTAACTATATCGTTCATTATCCAGTCTGTGTATAATGCCAAAGGTCAGGATTTATCTCAAATCCTTATTCAAGTAGTCTTTGAGACTGGATCATCTCAGCTAGCCCTCTCAAAATTGTTCTGAGCACTTTGTACTTCAAAGCTGATCTGTAGATGATGTTTGTCAGCTTAGTGATATTATTATTGTCCACGTAGAATTGTTGTTGTTGTGGGGCCCCATCTTCTTTCTGGAGACTTCAGTTGATATTAGGCCTGGCTGTGATTTCCTGCAGAAAACTGATAAGAGACTCAAATACAAAGGCATATGTGCAGCTAATTGAAGCCTTTTTTCTAGAATTAGTTAGTACTCTATATGACCATTCATATCTTAACAAAGTTTAAAATGTATATATATATATATAAATCTTGTAAATTTTGATATAAAATTCATACTTTAAGAAAAGTTTAAAGAATCAGAATAAAATCAAAGAGTTGAGATTAGTAATAGAATAGTCCCTTAATTAATTTGGCTTTTCTCCTGTCCCATAGCAGAAGATGGCTCTTTTCTTCTGGCATGATAAAGGGAGTTTGCATTTTCCTTTTAACAACATGCTTGAGTTTAAAGAAGGAGAGAGCCATTCTCCAATTCCAAAGTCAGCTTTAAATTTTAATTGAACTGGGACTATTAGAAGACCAATAGTGTTAGATCTTCAGAGAAGAGCAGAAACAAACATTTAGGAAGACTTAAAATTTT
>CABHPP010148198.1:31469-42023 GCA_902168425.1 Peromyscus attwateri | reverse complement strand
AAGCAGGATGGGAGCTATTGTCCAGATGGGAAGTCCGAGGCAAGATGGCAGCTCTTGTTCAGAAGAGAAGTCTTTTGTCCAGAAGGGAAGTCCGGGGCAGGATGGGAGCTTTGTCCAGAAGGGAAGTCCGGGGCAGGCTGGGTGCTTTGTCCAGAAGGGAAGTCCGTCCGGGGCAGGCTGGGAGCTTTGTCCAGAAGGGAAGTCTGTCCGGGCAGGATGGGAGCTTTGTCTAGAAGGGAAGTCCGTCCAGGCAGGCTGGGAGCTGGGGGCCGGTCTCTAAGTCTCAGGAAGTGGCGGGGGTCTCCGGGGGTGCTGGACTTGGGGGCAGGGCTTGGAGACTGCAGGGGATCTTGGGGAAGGGGGCCCTTCCCGGTAGGGGTGGGGTAGAAGGGAACCTGCCCGCTGGCCAGAACTTGGGGCCAAGGTGCGCAGGTCTTGCCAGGGGTGGTTGGTGCCCAGGGACGGGATCTCACTTACATTTTAAATGTGGGCAACAAATTATGGTAGTAGAAGCAGTGATGACATTTTCTATGAAAATCACTGATATTTCAAAAGTTTAGGACAGTTTTCAGTTCTATATATTTGTTTTAATGCATTTTTTGTTTTGTTTTGTTTTGTTTTCCTTTCTCTGTCCTTTGTGCTCCTCATCCCCTTTCTTTTCATGGTCCTAGGTTTCCTTCAGCCACCAAAACATAGACTTTCCATGCTGGTAGATTCTTTTGGTTCATGAACCCAGGGATTGAGAGTCGGATTCTGAGAAGGATTAACCAGGGTAAAGTTCTCTTCCTGTGAACAACTAGGGCCTACTTCAACCAGGGCCTTCTGATGATGAATTCACCAAATTCACTAGCACTCAGCTACCTAAAGGTGTATCCTCTCCACACATGAGAGTTGTCTCTGAGTGAAGGCCCTGTGCCTTTGTTCTAGACTCCTACCTGTTGTGGATATCGCTCTGTATAAATAAAACACTGATTGGCCACTAGCCAGACAGGAAGTATAGGCAAGACTAACAGAGAGGAGAATTGAGGGAACAGGAAGGAGAGGGGGAGACTGTCTGCAGCCGCCACCAGGACAAGGAAGATGTAAGGTACCAGTAAGCCACGAGCCATGTGGCAAAGTATAGATTAATAGAAATGGGCTAAATATAAGAGTAAGAGCTAGACAATGATAGGCCTGAGCTAATGGCCAAGCAGTTTAAATAATATAAGTATCTGTGTGTTTATTTTATAAGTGGGCTGTCGGATTGCCAAGGCTTGGTGGGAACAGGAGAGAAAACTCTCCAGCTACACCTACCCATGGGTTTGAGAAAACTCTGAAACGAAAAGCAGATGCTATCATTGATGAACAGGAAAGGCCTTATCATCTTGTTTCATCTGCAAAATGGTTGCCATGGCAATGACTGGAGCAAACAATAATCTCACAAAGTGTGAGGTAGGACAAGAGAGAAGTAATCCATACCTATGGAGTTAAAGTTAATGTAAGACACTTCCACAGACTTCTTACAGTAGCCACAGGTTATTCTTATTGAAAAAAATAAAGTAAGGTTTAATGCCTAACATTTCTTGCTTTTGTATTATCAAATAAGCTTAGATTTGCACTACACATCATCTTTGACTCAGGTGTTATCAATGAAGTATACATTAGGCATTTAAATTTTTTTTGTTTCTCCCCCATTTTCTTACTTTAAGTATATCCATTCAGTACTATCAATATGTATGATGTCTATATTTTATTTTTTCCTCACATCACTTCACTTTTTGAATACAGTCTTCAATTAAATACTATAAATTCTCTCTGGAATTCCTTTCAGCACATTGTATATAGTTTTGCTTGACTGTTTAAAGGTCTTTCCCTGACTGTTTCCTTAGAAGCGCTTAGAATACTTCCATATTACACTCAGAGTCATTTATGTACAGTCGTTATACTTAGAAGGCACATTGTTTGCATCTAAATTTTTTTCTTCCTTTAAGAGTCTTGAGTCACTTCACTAATTTTGGTCATTAAGACGTTCTGGATCCATTAACTTTTGTTTTGTAACCAACCACCTCAAAGTCTCACTGGCACACCACATTAAACAGTCATTTTTCATGTCTCTGTTTAATAACTGCCAGGCTACTGAACCAGGCTGAGCTAAGTTGGGCAGTTCTGATATTCTAGTTTAAATGTTTCAAATCCAAGAGGCAATTCAAGTTAGCAGTTTTCAGGACCAAGCTGAGGTAGCTCCATATCACATGTCTAATCACAGCGCTGGATCATGCCACTAGTCCATGTAGGTTTGCTTATGGTGGTAGAGTCAATGTAACAGCAACTGAATGAAATCTCACAAACACTTCTGAAGCTTTTAGTCAAATCCATGAGCACCATCCCTTCTACAAGTGTAGTGGTTTGGATAATAATGCCCCCATAAACTCATATATTTGAATGCCTGATCATTAAGGATTGTTGCTACTCGTCAGGAATTAAGAGGTGCGGCCTTGTTGGAGGAAGTATGTCACTGGGGTTGGGCTTTGGAAGTTTCAGAAGTCTATGCCAGGCCCAGTGGCACTCTCTCTTCCTGCTGCCTCAGGACCTGAAGGAAAAACCCTCAGCTCCTGCTCCAACACCATTTCTGCCAGCATGCTGTCATACTTCCCACCATAATGATAATAGAATAAACCTCTGAAAGATTAAGCAAGCCTCATTTAAATAATTTCTTTTATAAGAGTTACCACAGTCATGGTTTCTCTTTACAACAATAGAACACCGACTAAGATACCGAGTATACTGCATATGATTTATATAATGTCACAGGGAAATGCATTTCTTAATTTTTCTAAAATACAAAACCACATAACAAAGAATATGAATACTGTAATTAAGGAAATATTTAAATCACTGTAGTAGAGTAAGCAGCCTGAAGAAATCCAGATTTTAACTGCCTAATAAGGGGACTTAAATGTATATAGGCTGCCTACATTATTATTTGATTGTCTTTTAAAATCTAAATGTATTTAAGACTACTTCCTACTTTCTCTTCTAGCAGGTTCAGAGTAGCTGGATTTATGTTGAGGTCTTTGATCCACTTGAACTTAAATTTTGTGCATGGTGACAGATATGGATCTATTTGCATCCTTCTACACATTGATATCCAGTTATGCCAGCACCATTTGTTGAAGATGCTTTCTTTTTTCCATTGTATAGTTTTGGCTTCTTTGTCAAGAATTATATGTTCATAGGTGTGCGGATTAATGTCAGGGTCTTCAATTAGATTCCATTGGTCCACATGTCGGTTTTAATGCCAGTACCAAGCTGTTTTTATTACTGTAGCTCTATAGTAGAGCTTGAGGTCAGGGATCGTGATGCCTCCAGAGGTTGTTTTATTGTACAGGATTCTTTTGGCTATCCTGGGCTTTTTGTTTTTCCATATGAAGTTGAGTATTATTCTTTCCAGGTCTGTGAAGAATTGTGTTGGTATTTTGAAGGGGATTGCATTGAATCTGTAGTTTGCTTTTGGTATGGAAACACATGAACTTGAACCAATGGCTGAGGAGCCCCCAACTGGATCAGACCCTGTGGATAAGTGAGACAGTTGATTAGCTTGATCTGTTTGGGAGGCATCCAGGCAGTGGGACCGGGACCTGTCCTTAGTGCATGTGCTGGCTGTTTGGAACCTGGAGCTTATACAGGGACACTTGGCTCAGCCTGGGAGGAGGGGACTGGACCTGCCTGGACTGAATCTACCAAGTTGAACTCAATCCTCAGGGGAGTCTTTGCCCTGGAGGAAATGGGAATGGAGGGGTGGGCTGGGGGAAAGGCGGTGGGGGGGGGGGAATCTGTGGCTGATATGTAAAATTAAATTAAATTATAAAATAAAATAAAAAATCTAACTGTAAACTCAAATATGCTATTTTATTGACAAGCTGGGACAACGTTCCCTGGAGTAATTTTTCTACCTGTAATTTATCTCACTAATGTCAGGAAAATATCTTTGAACACTACACAGCAAAAATTACAAGATATAAAATTGAAAAGAAATAGAAGATATTTCTCAGGGTATTTGCAATCGGAGAAAGACCACAAGTCATGAATTTGACTCAGTTGAAACAAAAGGGTTAAGAAGTTTCCAAAAGTTGATACCTGGTGACACAACACCATCTACATTTGCTAACCATGTTTCTCTAAAGGCAGTGTAGACTTCCCTCTTCAATGATGGCATTAAGTTTACAAGTTGTAACAAAATGCATGCTGACATTAGACACTTGTTCTCCAATAGGAACTGGGAGAAAGGATGGCTCCTCTGTTTTATGAATCTTTTTAAATAATATTTTATTTAATAAATACTTTTCTTTCCTTTTACATACCAACCCTTGTTCCCCCTCTCTCCTCTTCTCCCGCACCCCTACCTATCCCCATCCCCTCCTCATAGAGGGTAAGACCTCCCTTGGGTAGTCAACACAGGCTGAAATACCAATTTGTGGCCAAACCTAGTCCTTCCCCCCTGCATCAAGGCTGAGTAAGGCATCCCACCATAGGGAATGGGCTCTAAAAAGCCAGGTCATATGCCCAGGATAAGTCCTCGTCCCATTGCCAGGGGACCCCAAAACACATCAAGCTACACAACTTTCACTCATGTTCAGAGGGCCTAGTTTGGTCCCATGCAGGCTTCCCAGCTATCAGTTCAGAGTCCATGAGCTCCCCCTAGCTTGTATCAGCTATTTTTGTGATTTTTTTTCCCATCATGATTCTGATCCCCCTTGCTCTTATAATCCTTCCTCCTTTTCTTCAACTGAACTCCAGGATCCTGGCCAAGTACTTGGCTGTGAGTCTCTGCATCTGCTTCCATCAGTCACTGGATATAGGTTCTATGATGACAATTAGGGTAGACACCAGTCTGAGCACAGGGGAAGGCTAGTTCAAGAACCCTCTCCACCATTGCTATGAGTCTTAGCTGGAGACAATCTTGTGAATTCCTGGGGTTTTTCCTATCTGCAGATTTCTCCCCATTCCCTTAATGGTACACTCTGTCAAGATATCTCTTTCATTGCTCTCCCTCCCCATCTCTCCCACATGTCCCACATGCTCCCATCTCCCATTCCCTCCTCTTCCCTCCCTTCCCCTCCCCTTCCCTCTACTACCCCTTCCCAGTTTACCCAGGAGATCTTAACCCTTTCCCCTTCCTGGGACAATCCATGTGTGTCCCTCTTAGTGTCCTCCTCTTTACCTAGCTTCTCTGGGGTCGTGGATTGATATGATAGTATACATGAGTGTTTTATGAATCCTGAGGAAGATATTTTTCTTTATAGACCACCAAGAAACTTTTAAAGGACTCAAATCTCAAAGAGGCAGAGGAACAATGCACTACCACAATTCTTCTAAAACAAGTATTCTAAATAAATAAATACTCTTGGCTCAGTGTTGTGTTGTAATTTCCTCAGAGATCAAAAGTTCTCATTTTGCAACAATTAGTGAACAATGAGGCCATGAATTTGAAACAGAGCAAGGAAGAGCATACAGGAGAGTTGGGAGGGAAGAAAGGGAACAGGGGTGATGTAATTATAATTTCAAAACATGAAAAATAAAAACCTTCCATTTTTTCCCTTATTGAGGGAAGCTCAAGATACAAGGTAGTTAAATGGATGTTCTAAGGCGGAGATGGAACATTCTTACCCCACAGTGAAACTAGTTAAGCTCAGTAACAGATAATTCAACAGCTGCAGGAAGTCACTGAAGCTAATTACATTCAGTAGACACCTTTCTGTCCTCAATAAAACAACTGAGAGACATTCTAAAACAAGCTGGCTGGAGGTAGCAGTGATAAGAGATCTGCTTAGAAGAATCTCAGACTAACTGAGATATTGGGAAAGAATACTTCCTTGCTTCTTGCAAGTTGGGTACTACACTATAGGTTTCAAGCTTTTGTGAAGTGTCACCCACAATGCACTGGGATTTAATGATATAGCTCTCTTTGAGTAAATCTGTTCCTGTAATACCTCACTCATATTTCTTTAAGTAATCACAGGAAAACTCAATTACTCAGCAAGTTGGACTTTGGTGCTAGCCGTACTTTGGTCTCTTGCCAGTCCCCTATGACGCATGATAATAGTTTGTAGTTTCCATAGGAATAGTGTTGTACAACACCTGGGCCTGCAATCAGCAGGAACCCTATGGATCCACATACTCTCTTAGACTACATTTTGATGTTTGTTTCTTTCTAACACTTTTCATTTTCTTTGGCTCAGTTCCATCTCTCCCTTTTCCCACTGTTATGATTAATCATGGAGCCTTTTAGAGCCTAAATGAAAACAATTTTCTTCTATTTAAAAGGAGGTTTTTAAATTGTAAATTATATCTCCAAAAGTGTTCGGTGAGATTTTTTTTTTTTATCATTTACTTTGACACCACTATCATGAGATAACCTGAGAGGAAGATACATGCTTCTGGTACTAAGATGCTGAGTTCAGAGGAACTGTGTGAGACGAGACCTCACTTATGAAGCAGCAGGCATGTAAATATTTCAAACTTAGAGTTGACGTTTTTCAGTTTAAGTGGGGACATCTTGAAGCACGAGAGATGTTCTGCGGGAGCAGCAAAGATACCAGGTTCTCATCCTGAAAATACTATTGATGCAGGACATTAAAGATTGTACTCAGAGAAGAGTGTTTCACTGTCACCGCATTTTGAGACTTTCATTTAAGATCTGTCAAGCTGATACTGCAGCATACCTCATAAGCTAAACAACAACAACAAAATCCCTACAAGATTACATATTTCCAGATGAATTTGCTTTTACAACCAGGGAAAAGGAAGTCCTTCTTATGGTCTTAATGTCTTAGTCCTCATGAGCATTACTGTGTTTCTATAGTTCTGCAGGTGTATAGCAGCTACTTATTAGTCAATCAGTTTCTTCTCACGATAAAAAAATGTATGGTCATATGAATAACTTAGGCCATAATATGAAATATGACAGAAGACATTTGTCTTTAAAAGTCTAGAGAAAAGAGTAGAAACCATAAACACTCATGAAATATTCACGAATACAACCATGTGAATAGGACTAACTTCCTAAGATAGGTTTGAAAATCACAAATTTTGAAATTGGAGTCCAAAAGAATGTATTCCCAAAATTTATGCCATTTATTACTTGCAAGGCTGGGATTGATTTCCACAATTTGTACTGGAAGTTTCCTCACATTTACACTGCAATCACAGTGCCTGTTGAGTGACCCAAATGCGCAGTGCAGAACTCTTCATTCTTAGGGACTTAACTCTGATATCACCAAGCTGGCAGCATCAAGCTATGAGCCCAGACTCATTCATGTGAGTTATGCTGTATGAAAGGGCACAGTATAAGATATGTATTTTGTCCTAATTTGGAGTCCCCCAATCATAGGAAATTTGGAACTAAGGCAGCCAAAACACCAGGAGAAAAGCGAATACTTCAGGTCCATTAAAAACAGTCAGGCACTGGAGAGTGTTCCTTAGCACTTTAGGCCACCATGTGCTATAGAGGGAGATGTGTTTGAGAAAGAAAGTTGGAGGGTGATGGAGGGAAGGAAGAAGGAAGGAGACAGAAAAGAACAGGTTGCTGGTGCCATGTCTGTAGGTTAATGGGTTTAAGAAAGCACCATTCTAATGTCCTGCTCCAATATTTTCCCTTTTTAATCTTTTTTTCTGAAGAAATGTTCCTTGCTCTGAGTACATATATGTATGTATGTGATATATGTATATATACACATTTTGTGTGTGTGTGTGTGTGTGTGTGTGTGTGTGTGTGTGTGTTTACATATCCACTGCTGCTCATTTTCCTCATTCTATCTAAGGAAATCCTTTTTTTTCAAGTGTAGTTGGGGGGATCTTGCTCAAGGAAACAGTAATAAAATCCTAACCTCAGTTTTTCCTTGCTTTGACTTCCCTCTAGGAATCACAGATTCTTCATGACTTTTTAACCATATATTATGTATACTCTGGTCTTCTGTACAAAACTTTTCCATTCCTTCCTCTCACTTCTTGTCTGTAGAACTTGCATCTCTACCTTTCTGAGCAGCCTCCTCACTAGGACACTCCTGAACTGGTTCAACTTCAGTAGTACATGCCTCCCTATAATTTTTGTGACATTCAAGAATGCTTCTTTTATGTGAGAAATCCATGGGAGTCTCCTTAAGGGGTGTCAGGTAATTCATTAATATTTAAGTTGGGGAAATACATTCACAAAATACAGAACCAAGTAAACAGTTAAAATCTTCTTCTGTTTTCTCCAGGAGCTAATGCACCTAGCCATTTGGTCTGCAATCACGCCAAGAAGAGACCATGACCCCTCTAACTTTCCTTTTAAGAAGTCATGTCCACAGGCAAGAAGCACAGCCTCATTAGGGCCATATAGCCCAAGGTTATGGGCAGAGCAAATACCACTACATGTCTTCCTGGATAATTGCCCTGCTCTCCCTGTACCTAACATTTCTTATGTATTTTTTCATGTTTAATTTTCAGTGACACATACTCTGAATATTCTACTTAATATTGAAGTCAGTATCCTCTGTGTCCTCAGAATTTCATCCCCACAATAACAATTCAAGCTTTTCAAAAAAAAATTTAACTATTATCTTTTACTTAATTATCATGATTATTTATACTACTTGAGTACACTGGCCTGTATATTTATCCTCAATGGAGGTTTCCTTGGATATTTTGCTGACCATTTATCCTCAGGATATATTGTGGTTCCAGTCACATAACCATCACTCAATACATTTGAATCATGAACATGTATGTGAGAGAGCAAGTGAAGGATGTCGATTTCAGTTGGCCTGTGCCAAGATTCAGATAAGTTACTCTGCGTTACATAAAAGTAATATGTCTAAGAGTTTAAGGATGTTTGTGAACATTGAATGAAACAAATACGAAAACTGAGTACAAAGAATATAATAAACATATGCTAAAATTCATTGTACGCATTTTTCTTTCCTGGATGGTCATTTACAGTTAGGTATTATGTAGTTTGGGAGCAACCAAATACCAACAATACAAGCACTGTTTCAAACAGTAGCATATAAATTTGCTGAAGACAGATAACCAATTTGGAAAGCTGCTGTAATAATCCCACAACGGTCTTGATAAGTGGAGGTTTGAAAAATGCAAACTTCAAGCATTATTGTGATAGTCAGTATTCACACTGAAAAATGCCCGAGTAAACAACATCATGACAGAAGAAGGATTTGATCTTTTTTATTTTATTCTTGTTTTCAGAGGCTTAAGTCAATGTTCATGTGGCTTCATTGTTTCTGGGCTCATGTGTGTGAGGCAGAGCATCTGGACATTGCGCATGTGGTATAGCACAATGGCTCAGCTCTTATTGGAAAAGAGAAACACAAAGAGAATGTATTATCCAGGAAGAAATGTACTATTCCAAGGTCGATATATTGGCTCCCATCCATCCTCCCCTATTTAATTACTATAATTTCCACATAGTTCTAGCAAACTACATGTCTTTCAGTGGGTTAATCCATGGATGAAGTCATAGCTTTTGTAGTTCAATCACTTTCTGTTCCAGTTTGCTGTGTGTTGCTGTGACAGGAAACATGACCCAAAACGGCATAAGGGAGAGATGGGTTTGTTTATTTTACTTTACAGATTGCAGTCCATTCATTACTAAGGGAGCCAAGATAGAAACGACAAACAGAAACTGGATTACTTTCAGGCTCACATGGTCCTCGATTGTATAAGGAGCCCCTACATTGCTTTTAGCTATGACATTTAACAGAGCCACAGGAAGGAAACTATAGGAAACTATAACACTTTTAAACATCCCATCAGCTGGGAACCAAGCCTTAAGCACACAAAACCTTCTGAAGGACAATTCAGATTCAAACCCTATCTATCATGAGCATATAATATGTGGTTCTCTCGTCAGCAATATTTTGCACATCTGGTATTTGAGATGTGTTAGGATATTTGATTTGATAAAAACATGCTTTTCCTGTTATCTAATTTATCTATAATATGTTTGTCAAAAATCTTATTCAAATATAAATCATATGGTTGTGCATATCTATAATTCAGCTTAAGGAAGGCTAAAACAGGAGACTGACTGAATTTCATCATACCTGGATTACACCATAAGACATATCTAGAGAAGAGTAGACAAATAACTTGTATCAGATTATCATAAACAGAGAAAACAGTAGATTACTTTGTATTTGTTAAGAATATCTACGTATATGTATATAATAACAATTAATGGAAAGTAGAGACCATGAATTTGATGGACATAAAGGACAGGCATATGGCAGAGTTTAGACAGAGAAAAGAAAGGAGAAATAGTAATCTCAAAACATAAAAGAAATTATTTTTAAAAATTTCATATAGGCTTGAAGAGATGAATCGGTAATTAAGAGTACTTGTTGCTCTTGCAGAGGACTTGGGTTTGGTTTCCAGCACCCACATGGTGAATCAAAACTATTTCACTTCAGTTCCATGGTATCCACAACTCCTTCTTAGATCTATGGCATCAGGCACACATGTAGTGCACACACACTTATGCAGGCAAAACACACATATAAAATAAGAAATCTATACATT
>CABHPP010148198.1:0-26074 GCA_902168425.1 Peromyscus attwateri | reverse complement strand
CTCTTTCTTTCTTTCTTTCTTCTTTTATTCATTTTTTCATTTATTTTTGAGACAGGGTTTCTTTGTGTAGCCCTAGCTGTAGAGGAATTCATGCTGTGGACCAGACTGTTTTCAACTCAGAGGTCTGCCTTCCTCTGTCTCCCAAGTGCTAGGATTAAAGGTGTGAGCCACCACTGCCCGGCTTGCTCTCTTGCTTTAATAGACCAAAAGAGACCCTAAAATCTCTTCTGATCCATGCAATAAATGTAAAAGGTTACACTTACTGTTTTATTTAGAAAAGTGACTAAGCATTGTGACTATCATTTATTTTCAACCCATCTTGAAGAAACAACTCTAATTTACAGACAAGTGGATGACTGATCTCCAAGCAATGATTTAACACTGTTAGGTAGTGAATCTTTGTGGAATGCTACTACTAGTAAGACCAGCATAACTCTCTAGATACATGCACTAAATGCACCTGAGATTTAGGAAATTATGGGACATTACTATTTGGAAAATATCCAGGGATACTTAAATATTACAGCATATGATGGAATTGAGTGAGTGGCTCCCATCAATATTCTGAATGTGGTGGCTGACATCTCATGGATTTATTTATACCCTAATTGCAATGTCTCCCACGTAGTTCAGGCAAGTTCTATGCTCCTATGCCTTACATGGTGCTTCCCTGTTTGCTTATAACAGTTGAACACCTATATTTTTCATTTATAAAAAATAAATGTTGACCTTCGATATATTCAATATTTAGGGGTGCTGTGCTGGAGTATCACAAATTGAAGGGCTCAAAACAATAAAAATGATTGTCTTGTAGTTCTAAAGATGGGATGTTGGAAAACTAATGTCAGGGAAAGCAAAGGCATTAATTTCATGTCTCCTCCAGCTTCTATATGTTTGCTTTCAGTTGTCACTATATCTTGGACTTTAATGCACAGCTGTAATCCCTGTCTTCACTATTACTTGCTCTCACCATGTATATCTATTTTCCTACAGCCATCTTCTTCTATGGATGATATCAATCACATTATATTAGGAGCTCATTTGCCTGCAATCTGAAGCTATCTTGACCAATCTCATGTGTAATGAAACTATTTCCAAGTAAGTTCTTATTTTGATATAAGTGGGACTTGTGATTATGACATCTTTTTAGAATCAATAATATATGGCCCATAATGAAAGGTCAGCTCTCTAGTTTGACGGAGTCAGATTTAAAATTTGATCACTTGTGTTATTCAATTACAATCAGAAGTAGAAAATTATTATACAACTTTATTTTTTAATTAGTGCTAAGGCAATACTAATATATTTTAACAAAATTGCGTATGTTTATACATAAGGGTGTTCATGAATTCAATGCTGATCTATTAGTTTAAATACATATATTTGTACCATTTCATTTTATTTTTCCTTTTGGTTCACTACAAATAAAATTATAACAAGACCTTGGATATAAGAAATTTCTTTATATATGCCAAGAAGTGGTATAACTAGGTCATTTGGTAGATTTATTTTTAGTGATTTGAGCATTATCTATACTGATTTCCAAAGTAGCTGCACCATTTTGCATTGCTAACAATGGTGAATGAGGATTGTTCTTTCCCTACAGCATTGGTAGAATTTGTTGCAGGTTGTTTTGTTCGTCTTAGACATTCTGACTGGGGTGATATGGCATCTCAAAGTTGTTTTAATTCAAAATTTCCTAATTTCTAAGAAAGATGGGCACTTTTTGAGGTATTTCATAGCCATTTTTATTTTTATATGGATAATTCTCATTTAGACTATTTAGACTATTTGTTTTATTTCTTTGACTTTTTTTTGTCTTCATATATTCTGGATATTAAGTCTCTGTTGTATGTCTAGCTGGTAATGATGTTTTTCTCCCATTCTGTGGATTTCTTCTTCATTTGATTGATTGTTACCTTAGTTGTACAGAAACTTTTAATTTTTATGTTTATTTTTGGGCTTCATTCCTGGGAAACTGGAGTCCCTTTCATATAATCTTTTCCTATACTTATATCTTGTAGGGTACTGTCTTCGCTTTTTCATAACAGTTTTAGCATTTCAGGTTTCAAATTGAAGTCCTTGATTTGAGCTAATTTTTGTGCAGGGTAATAGTGTTTCTGTTTGTTTTTTACTCTTTGATGGGCCCACCACCCAGCTCCCAAATAAATCACACACAGGGAGATTTATTATTACTTATAAATGCTTGGCCTTAGCTTGGCTTGATTTTTACAAACTTTCCTGAACTTTAATTATCCTGTCTACCTTTTGTCTCTGGGATTTTCCCATTCTCTTACTTCTGTAAATCTTACTCTTTCTCCATGGCTTGCTGTGTGGCTGGGTGGCTGGCACCTACTGCTCTCCTTCCACTTCTCCTTCTATTTATCCCCTCTGCCTGCCAGTCTCACCTATTTCTTTCTCCTGCCTTGCTATTGACCATTCAGCTCTTTATTAGACCAACAGGTCTTTTGGACAGACGCAGACATACAGGTTCACAGAGTTAAACAAATGCAACATAAATAAAAACAACACACCTTAAATAATATTCTACAACATAATAGATACAGGGTTTAGTTTCATTCTTCTGCATCTGGTCATCCTGTTTTCTCAGAACAATTTATTGAAGTTGCTGTATTTTACCCAGTGTATGTGTTTTGCCCTTTTGTCAAATACCATGTGGCTGTAGTTACAAGTACTCATGTTTGCGTCTTTTATTTTGTTTGATTGGTCCACATGTCTGTTTTTGTGCCATTATTTTATTGTTTTAACACTATAGCTCTATAATACATCTTGAAATCTAGATTTTCATAGTGGAATTTTGTGAAAAAAAAAAACAAAACAAAACATTTGTGACCAGAAGATTTGTCCTTTTGGATTCAATATACTACAAATTTACTAAATCAATAGTTATCTTTTGTGCATGTATTTTTGCCTATGAATTATTATCTACTACTTTCCCTTTAAACATGGATGAAATCAGCCACTTTGTGATGATGACTTTGACAATGGAAAAGCAGTTGAGACTGATTGTGTCATGACTCCTGGTTCTAGTACCTAAAACACCAGTGGAGTGTGGTGGGCTTGGACAGGAGGTGGCATAGTTCAATTTGTATCTGGGAGTGCAGCAAAGCAAACAGTTAAAGAAGAGGCACAAAATGGCTCGCACATTCCTGTGTTAACTCCCGGGAAGAAACAGCAAGAAAAAAAGGAAAACATAAAATTTTTCAGATAATTTTGTATTTACGTTTTATGACAATATTTTCACATTACCGAGACTGTCTGGGGTGTTATTGATATCTAGGAAGGGTTAAGATGCTTAATGGCAGACTCTCTGTCTCACAATTAGTAACTGGCACTGTGAGCATTCTTGTATATGCGTTGAAATAAAGCTTGTAAGCACAGAAACTGAACCGATGTGACAAATGCTTGACACATGTTCAAAAAGATAATTGTAGCATTTTATCCTACCAGGCTAATCTTAATAATGAAGTTGGGAGAGTGACTGGTATGCGGTATGCTGTCTTTTGCTTGTTATTTAAGGTGGTCATCATAACGTAACGTATGTTATGTAGACCATAATTAGGATATTCATATAAGCTCTAAAATATAATGATGCAAAGAAAAGACAGCCAAAGTGATTATTTCAATGATGTATTGAATGAGTGTGACTTTATTAATGTTGTCAAGAAACACAGGGTTGTTTTTGGACATATGGGTAACTATCGCTTAATTTTGATATGCATATCATTAAAATTTTAAACTCAATTTACTCTCCTATTCTTTTTTCCTCTGCATATTTATCATTGTGTAGAGCTGGCCTGTGGAGATTTCTGTTAATGAGGAAATCCATTCAACAATCTGTTTTTGAGACGTAACATGAAAACAGTTGGAAATTCCACAAATCCTATTAACACTGTGCCTCTAAATAATTTGTGGAAAGAAATCACATTATTTTGCTCTCAATTTTATTTCAAGCTTTATTTAGTTAATGCAATGATTATCCTTCTTACTTCATTTTAAAGACACTAGACTTGTAGGCATCTAAATATCTTTCCTGTTTGGGAAGGATCAGAGTAGACAATGGGCTTTGATTGTTCTATGCTGTCATTTTCTAAAACTGGCCACTTTCTATTTTGATTACTATTCCCTCTATGTCTTTCCGTCTCTCTGTCTCTGTCTCTGTCTCTCTGTCTCTCTCTGTCTCTCTCTGTCTCTCTCTCTCTCTCTCTCTCTCTCTCTCTCTTTCTCTGTGTGTGTGTGTGTGTGTGTGTGTGTGTGTGTGTGTGTGCATTCATGAATGTGAATATGGGTGCATGTATGCATGCCAGAGTGTGCGTGTAAAAGTCAGGAGGCAACCTTAGGTGTTGGTTCTTATCTTCCCCTTGTTTCAGATGGAGTCCCTGAGTTGCTCTCACCCTGACCACATCAAGCTAGGTGGCCCCAGGCTTCAAGGGATTCCTCTGTCTCTACCTCTTCTCTAGAAGGAATGTTGGGCTTATAAACATCAGGCTTTTATTCAGCTCTTGGAGATTTAAATTCAGGTCATCAAACTTGTGTGGTTACCAGCTGGTTCATCTCCCTCAGTACTTGTATAATATTAAATAAAAGGTTATTTCATCCTCAGAACCTATTTCTGGCCTTTTTACTGACACAATGTGGCTTCTAGTTGTCTAGTTTTCTCACACATCAATGTTGATGTCAGATTATTTTCTGTCTGCCCTTTGAGTGAAACTTAGTGCATATAATGTTCAGATTTTCTTTATTACTTTTATTATTTTATATTATTTATATTATTATTTATTATTTTTTATTATTACTTTTCATAACCTTTTGACTGAGCTAAAGCAGAGGGGGGGTGTGATTAATATGGCCCAGAAAGCATTCATCAAGAGTTTCTCCTATCACTGAGCACATACAGGATGTAGAGATGTCTCAGTGACATTCTCAGAGTTTCTTCTGGTTTACATTGGTGGGAAAATTATTTGCTTTCTTTCTCTAATACTAAATTTGCCATAGAAAAACATAATGAGGCATTGTGAAACAATATTTTTAAAATTTGGCTTCATTCTATTATTATACTAATAACATTTTTCAGTGGCACACTGTATTTTATTTTCATTGTAAAACCATCAGCTAGAGCTCTGAATAACTGTACACATAGAACCATGCAAAACACAAGAAAAAATCCATCTTTGTTACAAGAAATTATAGAAAAATATTTTTTGTCTGTATGCTGTGCTAATCTACATTTCTCTCAGGAGTAACAATGGTGGGTAGGTTTTCAAATTGACCTGGAGTTTATTTTGCTTTACAATACTCTTCTTCAAGGATATCTTTCTAAATTAGATTACTACCTTATTTTATTTTCATTATCACACATTAATGTACAAAATAAGGAATTTCATTAAAACTGTTAATCAACACATATATTGTCCTTTGATCATATACACTTTCTTGTGTCATTTGGAGAAACAGGATCAAATGTCTACAAACCTCACCTATGCACCTATTACAGACCAAAATAACCATTCCCCCAAAGTCCAGCTTGGTGAACCAGGATTTATTCAAGTTACTTACAGGAGCATGAATAACTAAAAGGCAGCTGCTCTGTGGGAAAGCCCATCCCAGCGTGGGTGATGACTCACTCTAGTGGCGCGTGTAGAGCTCCTGGCATGTCATGCAGGCAGCTCTGCCAGTGGGTAGGTCAGAGATTTCCTTTCCACAGCCATGGGTCACTGCTTGTCTAACCTTTTGGAAGGGCCTTCTGTAATTTTCATGCTTCCTGCAGTTATAAGTTTTGTTTACGTCCTGAATCTCATGGACCAGCCTTCTTCCTCCAGGAGGGAATGCTTCCAGTCAAGGGGATTTGCTGTGCACTTGGCACTCACCACTCTTTCCTATTTCCCTCCTTCTTGCACCCTTACCCTCCATGTCCTGAATATTCATTTTTAACTCGCACATATGATTCACCTAGACCCCATAAATATATGTAAAAACTAAAATAAAGTAAAACACAGTGCTGGTCTTCGTTGAACTGGCTGTTCTGCTTAGTGTGATGATCTTCAGTTGAGTTCATTTTCCTAATGAAAAAAAATAATTTTGTGTTATTTGTAATTGAAAAAAAATCCTTCCGTCTTTTATTGTATTTATCCATGGGCAATTTATACTAGGCTGATTTCATGCTTGGCTATTGTGAGTTACACTATAGTTAACATGGGTGTGCAGTGGTCTCTATTCTGAACGGACTTCATTCTTTTAGTTATATACCCAGAAGTGTCATGGCTGTGTCATATGAAAGTTCTACTTTGTAATTTTTTTGAGCAAGCTTCATACTGGTTAACCCACCTACCACTAACAGTAAATAAACCTCTGTTCCTTTCTTATTGTCTGATGGTCACTTCCTATTGTAGCCATATCATTTTAATTTCAGTATTACTTCTTTCTCTTTCTTAATTTGATCAGAACGAAAACCTTTAAATTTCCTTGTTTTATGTCATTTATTGTCTATTTTGCTATCTATATCTATCTATCATCTGTCTGTCGGTCCGTCTATCTAGATATATGACTTTAAGAGATTGGTGATTATTAATATTTTAAACATTCTCTGAAGCAGTTATTCTCAATTTATAAAAATAATGTCAAAGAACAGACCAATTTATCTTTGTCCTTTTTTTGTACTTTTTCTGCTTTTACATCTGATTTTAAGACAAGTCCATCAACATTTTTATTATCACTCCAGAAGAACATTTCTTATATAGTCATTTATGTTATTATGATTTCCATAGTATTTTTTTCTTTATAGTAGTTTTAGCTTTCTTCTGGTATAATTTTAACTACAGTTGAAGGATATTCTTTTGTATGTCTTGTAGTCCATAATTAAAAATATAATTAAATGATTATTTAATTTTCACTTCTCATCAATTAATTTTGCTTTATCTTGATTTTTAATCAATAAACTTTCCTAATATGTTCAAAACACATACATCATATTCCTTTTACACAGATGGTGTCTCAAATTCCTAAGAATTTGAAACTCCTTCAATTTTGTGAAATTTGTCATTAAACCTGCTTGGGCTGACCACAGTCCACTTGATACAGTTGGAAATACCTGGACCTTGTAGGGCATAAGAGTCTCAGAGGCAGAGATTTACTGTTTACAATCAAAGGGATCTCACCCCCCACCATGACATAATGCTTTTTTAATTATGGGCATTTTATACAATGTACTCTGATCACACTTATTTCCCATTCTTCCCAGGTCTACCCTTCCACTCTTGGGCTACCCCCACCAAAAAAGAAAATAACCAGGTCCAATTTATGTTGTCCATAAACTCATTGGAGCCTGGTCAAATCCCTAGTGGACAGACCCTTAAAAGAGAACTGAATCTATCCCCCACATCCTCTTACCCCCACCAGAAACATTTGATGAAATGTGAAGATCTATATTTTATTATCTTTATCACAATTTTTAAAGATTCTCTTCAATAGCTTCATGTCTGGAGTGTTTCTTTTGGAGGTAAGGGTTGGCACAGCAACCTTCAATGTCTCTCTCTCTTTCAGTTGTGAGTCTGTAGTCATTGATAGTTATCACTACAAAAGATCCCCCCCTTCCCCCCGTCTCGCCCATAGTAGCTGGAAGTAGCACAGATCATGGACATTAACATGGTTTCTGGGAATAACACACATCACAGAAGTGCTTCGAGGAGACTTAACCCAGAATATGGACATTCTTCATCTCAGATGTCTTGTTGCTGCTCAGAGTCGGGGTGATCCAGCGGTTGAACGCTGTGCAGGGACTCCACCTGCTCCAGCTCCAGGTTGTTGTACACCATTCTTCCCTAAGCGCTGTCTGTCCTGCTGGAACACTGGACACAACCATCATGGTTGCAACCCGAGGGCAGTGTCCTGGCCGGTGCTCTCCTCCCCTACAGCGGGAGCAGTAGCTGCAGCTCCATGCCCTGGGCCTGGCCTGTAGCCAAACAGTGGCAGCACCTTCCTAGCAGGCATCAACAGGCAAGGCAGGACCAAAGACATTGTCCTTTGTCCTCTGTGACCCTGCTGTAGCTGCCACTGCGTTTCCAGGTCTGCTTTTCTCCACTGCACGTGCTGCTTCCCCTCCATTGTCTGTTCTTCCCCCTGAGGAATCTTGTTAAACATGTGGTTTTAAAAAAATACTAACTTTTCACCATAATCACACACACTTTGAAGGATCTGGGGAAAAGTGTGTGTGTGTGTGTGTGTGTGTGTGTGTGTGTGTGTGTGTGTATTTAAGTGCTGGTGTCTGAGTAGGTAGTTATGCCCAGTAGTTAGTTACATGCTTGACAACTTACTCTATTTTCAATTTCCTCTGCTGACAATGAAAGATCATTTCTGTGTCTACCTGTGTGTTGGTGTGAACTTGTTGGACCTAGTGAATCTGAAATACAAGAGATAGAACGTGTCAAAAATTTCATGGCAAACACTTCTGCAATGTTTCAGACACACACTAGGTGTCTCCTTACCCAGATTCAGGAAAGAGCAGTTAATCACATAGGGACTTTATGATAGATAATGAGAAAAGAAAAATGCTCAAAAGTTATTTAAGTTACATTTTATTATAGCTACAGTTGACAAAAGAAATAATTTAGATTTCATGAATTATAACTTGATTCTCAAGAATAAATTATTTCAAACAAGTAGACTTAATTTTGAACTCAAAAATCAATCGTTCAGTCCTAGTTTTCTGAATACAGTCAAATGTTTATGCAAAAAAGTGAATTCTGTCTAAATAATAAATCTATACATAATTTGGCAAATGATGATTATGGGATACTAATGTATTTCATACTTAAAATTTTTCAAAATCTGTTATGATTGATACTTGGGAATTTTTATTCTACTGACAGTATGATAACCATAATGCTCAAATTCATAACTACATGAAAAACTGGATTTATGTTGATTAGTCATGGCAGCTGGAGAAATTGCCATACAGGGTAAATGTTTACGAAGGAAAAGGGGAAACCAGATTGCTCTGTAGAGAAGCTAAAGAAGGCTTTTTCACTCTAACATAGATATAAGTACAAATGTTATATACAGTTAGTTGATACATGAGAAAAATATTTTATAAGGGAAACAAGGATTTTATTCAGTATTAGTGTCCTATTATGAAGGTTTTTATGGGATGTTCTTCCTTAAAAAGTAATATACATTTTACAACCTAAAGTACCGTGTATCCTTATCACCAGAGTTACCACATGTTATTAATTTATGACATGGTATTATTAGTTCAAAGGTATTAAAGCATAGGGTAGAACCTAACTTTGGGCATGATTTCCCCTTCAAAATTTGGATCTTTGTCAACTCTTTCTTTAGGATAAAAACACAGTCAGTGTTGAGTATGTGACACCACCTTCCCTTGAAGACGATCTCAGCAACAGATTTCTGTTGGAATAGATTGTTTTAGATTGTTATTGTTCCTTTTATCTGAAGTAAACATGATTAACAAGATGAAAGAGAGAACTAAAAATTGTTCAAAGGGTTTCAAAAGTCAATAGTGAGAACAAATTATATATATATATGAGCTGTATCTAATTTCTGCCTTCATAAGAACTGCTCGTCTTTTTAAAGTGGGACCTATTGATTTAAGAGGCAAATACTTGGGGATTATCTTTAAAGTAGATCAGAAGAAATAATTCATTTAATAAACATTTGATAGGAAAATAAATTATTATTAATAATCTTTTCATTTATCTTCTAGTTTACTTCCCTTACTATTCAATGCACAGGATTGTTTTTTTTTTTTTTTTTGCCAGTTTTTTTTCAAGAGTATTTTGAAAGTTACCAACACTGGCTTGTAATCAAAAGCATTTCAAAGTTTCAGGCAAATATAATAATAATTGATATATATTCTTAAGTCTAAACATTGGTGTTGGCTATGCATAAGGACAGGGTTAAATTTTATTGCACTTAGATGATCCTGTCATATGAATCTTGGGTAAAATATATTTTAAACACATTTTTAAAAATCACATTCAACTGTTGTTGGTGTGTAAAATAAATTTAAAAAGTTTAATAATTAAAAAAAGAAAAAATACAATAGTGAAAAAGGGGGAAAATGTTATCAATAAAAATTTCAAATGATGCTTTTCTCCACCAAATAAAAAAACATTTAAAAATTGTGACCCAATAAAGGGACTGAACTGGAAAAATACAAATGACAAGAAGACTTTCCAAAATAAAAAAATCACATTCATTCTATGTAACTAATGGAATCACCACAGCACAAAAAGAATGTAATCCCTGTTTCTCTGAGAACCTGACTTTCAGAATATTTCACTGTGTGTGTGTGTGTGTGTGTGTGTGTGTGTGTGTGTGTGTTCCATTAATGTATTGGTTCAGTTATATTAACGCTACCCCTCATGTTGTTACTCTCACTCCTGTTTGACGTCACACATTTGTCTACATTGATCACTTATGTGGACATTGGCACACTCAGCTTTTCTAACAGGTGATACACTACTCTGTCATACATAGCCTTGGGCTCCTTTATCAAGGTATGATTTCAATCTCAAAAGCTAGCACACGCATCTTGCATTTTTGAAAGGCTTTTTCCAAGTAGCTGGAGCTCAGAAAGATAGTCACAGAATTGAAGAAAATGTCTGTTCCAGGAGGTTACCCTGAATTAATGACATGTGGATTTGAGAGAACAAATATGTCTGACCTTCTGTCCTGAGAAAAGATATGTTGTCACATGGTCACCGAGTCTAAAGCTAGTGTAGGACTGAGTCATCCTTATCTACTGGGAAACCATTTCCTAATCCACCCTTGGTGGGCTCCTTCCCTCTGTCTTTCCTTCGCTCCTTTATTTCCTTCCTTGTCCTTCTCCTCATCTTCTCTCTATCTTTTTAATCTTTCTTTAAAAAGCAATGTTGAAACAAAACCTCAACAGGTGCTTCTAATAGCCCAATGGGTCCAATTAGTGCTGATCATTATTTGACTCTCACCTAATATTAATAATAACTAATAATAATATTGATTACATAGAGTTATAGGAGAGATGTTTCCATGGGTTCTGGGTGGAGTTGGACAGGGTTAATGGGGGAAGATAAGATCAAAATACATGTGTACATGTGTGAAATTGTCCACCTTTCCCCGGAATTTTCAAAAAGTAAATAAAAATATTATTTATAAAAAGGGATGGTTCTATGAGAGCCATCCTTAACTTAATTGAGTCACGGATATGAAGACGATGTAGCTTACCATGGTTCTTTTGAAGTGAGACAAACTTCTGTTTATTTCTGTCTTTTATGTATTTTAGTATTTCTAATTATTGTATTGCTTTTGGAGGAAGAGCACTCTATATCTTCCCTGTTGATGCTATTTTATTGCTCTCTGTAATGTAGAAAATAGTATGCAGGCAAAAGCAGCATATTAAATACAATAATTATTATGTATTATGTGACATTAAGTAAAAATCTCATAAATTTTATGAAATAGTATTATTTTTCAAAGACATGTAGTTTCTCCTCCCCCAGAATGTAAGTTTAAAGAATATATGAGATAGTTCATTAATTTTCCCCTTATGATTAGAATGACATATTTAATTATACTAGATATCCAATAAAACTGTGAATTAATTTAAGAAATAAATTATATATGTAAAACAATATAAACGATATGGAATTTCAGAACTCTTGAGGTAATGTATGCATTATTCTTCACTTCAAAGAAATTTTAGAAAATGTATTCTATGTTATATCAAACACTCAAAATACCTAAATAGATAACAGTGTTTCTGCTATTTATTCCATAAGAAAAAGATGAATGGATAAATGTGACAATGAATAAAAATCAATAATTTTGACTAGAACTCTTGAAAAACCTAATTCTAGTTCATGGAACACACAAATATTTATCTTATCTCACAACATAGAGTTCTGTTTTAACATGCAAATATTGCTGGGTCGTAAGCAACAAGAGTCACATATTTTTCTGAGCCGGATAAGAGAATTTCTGTTTTAGACATTATTAAACTCTTAATATTTTAAGCCATTTTTAGATGTAAAAAGTAATCATGACTTAAAATGCTTAGTTGTCATCAAATAGTGACAATTGCATTTTGCTCAATCCATGTCACTTCCAATGGTATTGATGATGGCTGTTTGTAACACATATTTTAAACTCTATGAAAATATAATTTCTATAAGCTAAAAATGACAGGATATTGGCAATTAGAATACATTATTTTTTAACATGTATCTTAGAAGATATAATTAACAAAGACCCCCATTTGCTATCAAAGTTTGCATTTCTTTAGAATGTGATGGGGAAATACAATTTTTATGTATAGCTCACCAAATGAACAAGTAAACTGTGGTCACTCCATTTCAAGTCAGCATTACTGAAGCTAAACCACAGTTAGGATAGGAACAGTCACTATATTCATGTTTAATGTGATCTGTTTTTCCACCAGTGGGTGATTTTGTACTAGGGCATGCACGGAAGTGCCTATGGAGTGTTAAAAGAGCTACCCCAAACACAAACATGGTGCTCAATTTATTGCTCTAATAATCTTTTGACGAGAACTCACAACTGGATATTCAGTCTTGTATTTCAGGTGGCCATCAAGTGGCAAGTTTTTCCCTGGAATGAACTGCCAAGGCTAGGCCACATTTTTACTCTGTTACTGGCATAATTAACATACAGTCTTTCCTTAATTAAATGAAAATCGCTTTGAGGCCTTTTCAGTTATAATCTCAACTAACTTCATAGTTTCAACATATTTATTTTAATTGCTTTAGGATACTTTATTAAATGATTTAATTCAGCAGGAAACTTGTCCTTGAGGGAACATACTGTGCATGATTAGCTGACTTCTCTGACTTTACATGGCTAAATTATAAGTGGAGTTTTTTTTGTATCAAATGTAATCTATATGTAGCATACCCAATAACTCAGAAGAGCTACAGGAAAAAGGAAATGAAAATCTTTTTTAAAATTCCCTTGGGGAGAAATCTGTTGCCAGCTTAATTACCTCTTTTTTTTAAGTCATAAAGTAGACCCACAAAATCAGACAATCTTTACTGAAATGTCTCCAGTCAGCTGTATATTTATATCAGAGTCTAGCATCAGGCAGAATTAGTTTTGGAAGAGAATTTAAAGGTCATGTACTCCAAACAGATAAGAAAACATTCTGTGTGTTTAGTGATTAATTAAACAGTGTTCAATTAAGGGTAGATACAATATTTGAGTGCTGTATGAAGGGATTGGTAGGAGGGGAGAGTTGGAAACACAGTGCCAGACTTCAATTTATAGAAACAGGAGTCAGGAGGCAAGGTTGGTTTATTTATTTAATCTTTTCCAGAAGAATGAAAAGCCAGTTTTTAGATGTGTTGAATTTGAAATAGAAATATGTGGCAGGCAATTTCAGATCCAGGGTTGAAATTTAAACTAGTATATTAGAGTTGGGATGTGGATTTTAGGTTCTGCTCAGAGAGGGTGATGGTTAAGGACTGGGCTGGATGAAACCTTTGGGGCAGGTTAGGGCTGAAGATGAAACTTTGTAGCTAGCATATATAAGGCTGATTGAAGGAAAGTTCTAAGGACTCTCCAGAGAATTTGATTTCTCCTCTTTCTATGTATTCATTGGCTTCTCTTGATATCTACCTTTCCCACCTTTATTTAAAGACTATGGAGAGTCTTCTGTTTTAAGAGCTGCATAGACATGTATAGCCTGTTGTTATTCACAACCTACACATTGTCTTATTCTACTTGAAAAATGATGAACTTGCTGCCCTCACTCCTGTTTTTTACAAATTAAAAATCATTGTTAGTAAGTCACTAGTCCCTTCTCTTACTCAATTTCCTTTATAAGTCCTCCCACAAATGGCCCTTTATAGTAACTACAATGTAAAAATTCCACTTATTTTTCTCCCTGAAATTTTGGTAGTTAACAACTTTTCCATGTAGTTGATACCATGTTTCTCTTTCAAGGTAGCTAGAGTGTCTAGCCTCACCAAGGCATGCGTTGTGATCATCCTTAAGTCTTCCTTCGAATTCTCCAAGAATTTGTTTATCATTTCTTACTCAAGAAATATCCATGGATAATCACACATAGTATTTTGTTTGTATGACTTAACATGAGATCATACTAAACTAAAACTAAAGGCTGTTGTTCGTTCGTATTTCTGTTTAATTAAAAAATGAGCAGGTTGTAGTGTGTGTGTGTGTGTGTGTGTGTGTGTGTGTGTGTGTGTGTATGTGTATGTGTGTAACAATTTATGAAAAAAAAAACCATGAACTTGAAAGAAAACAGAGGTGTTTATAGGAAGCTGTGGGGAGAGAAAAGGCTAAGGGGGAAATGATGTAATAGTATAATCTCAAAAAGTAAAAGGAGTAAGTTTTAAAAATCAAGTTTCACCTCTCTTCCTCTGCTGTTCTGCATTTGCTCAAATTCTATCTTTAAATGAGACAAAGCCCTCAGGAGTGCAGTGAACTGCCGTGGTCATCTTCCACACATTTTAATAAGTCCACAACCAGGTCACTTGGCACTACAGCTTGTATACTGGCATCCTTAAAGCTGAGTTCAGCACTTTGAACCTTTTCTAAGTTAATTCTGAGTAATGATAATCTCTGTGCACAAATCTATACACTATGTATAATTCTGTTTGGCTTTTGCATTGCTCAGTGCTTAGAAATCTCCTCATTAAATGAGAGCCCATTTTAATTTTAAAGTGTAGTTTACTGCTTCATCACAATA
The DNA here is from genome assembly GCA_902168425.1 of Peromyscus attwateri. Taxonomy (NCBI): domain Eukaryota; kingdom Metazoa; phylum Chordata; class Mammalia; order Rodentia; family Cricetidae; genus Peromyscus; species Peromyscus attwateri. The sequence goes on along the minus strand of CABHPP010148198.1, from coordinate 11,334 downwards.
AGTCATATTAAAGGCAAATGTTATTTTCCAAAATAAGCAATGGGTATCATGTTATAAAAACATTGATTTGGGAGATGTAGAAAACCATAAATCTGAATTTGGGCTTGAGCCTTTTGCTTTTGCCTATGAGTTTCAAGAGTTAGATATATAAATGAATGTATCACTTTCAACATCATATTAAAATAAAATACTGCTTTGTCTCTTCCCCAGTAATATAATCCCAGAGATGATGTTTCCCAGTTGAAAATTAATTTGCCTTCCAGGTTTTCACTTTCTTCCTTCTTGATGATAAAGTTCTAATGAGGCTCTAAAGTGTTTCCCATTCAGTAGAATTCTGAGGGAGACTCAAAATCGCACACCATGAATATAAGAAAAATTTCATAAAAGGACCCTAAAACTCAAAGAGAGGAGAAGCATAATTAGGAGGTAATTGATGATCTTATATTAATTTAAGCCAAATGCCTGGGTGGGGAATTTAGAGTAGAAAAGGTGGCATGCTGTATAATTATGCAAAAAGGTTATGTGTTGCACAAATGTGGTATTAGATTGGATTGGACTAGGTCTTACTGCCTATAATAAACATACAAACATTTGTTTAGGGGCTGGCAAGAAGGTTCAATGTGTGCCATGCAACAGCCAGAATCTGCGTATGGATTCCTAGTACCCATGTAGAGCTCCCCAGTATGCATCTTCAACCTGAACTCTGAGCTCAAGAAACAAGTCTTAGCCCTCATTAGCCAGCTAGCCTGCTAGTCTAGCTGAATTGTTTAGATATACGTCCCATGGTGAAATCTGGTCTCAAAACAAGGTGGAAAGTGATAAAACAAGATAGACAACATTGGCCACTAACTTCCACATGCATATGATTACAATTGCACATGCATGTGCATACACACCCTCCAAAACTTGTGCAGACAGGCACAACATATATACACAAAAATAACGTTTTACAATTTCTTACTATAAAAAAGAAATATTTCCTTATACTTTTCATGGATCTATGTGCATAGTTATTTGGAGATCCAGTTGATGGTTGCTATAGCTTTTACCCATTTTGTCATGGAAGCATGGGTTTCAGCTATCCTTTGGAAAATTGCCTTCTAAAGGCTCCTCATTTTTAGGAGAGGAGAAGGGAGCAGCAGAATGCACTTCCATTTCCTGCATCATAATGCAGAGACTTAGACTACAGGTCACTAGCTATCCAGAACTGGCCACACTGCTCTGCCTCACCAAGCATTGGTCTGAGAAATCATAAAAGAAAATAGGTTATTTGGGAACCACTACTATGATTTACACATTTTCTGAATTGCAAATATATGAACACAATTGAATCAAGAATTGCCTCAACAAATGTATGTCACATACGTATACAAAAATCATTAAGAGGTAAGGATTTGTGTACATTATTTAAATAAGTTCCCGGCTTTGCAACAAATATGCTATCTCTTCTCATTTCTTTTCTTGTATCTTTATCTAATGTTTGATTCATCTCCCCAGCCCCTCACGCTCCAATTGTTTCAGGTTATGATTCTGGTGATCTATTTTTCTTTTTACTTTTCTTCTACTCCAGAGTGTGCTATCTCCTTTCAGGAAGCATGCTCGCTCTCAGATGATAGCAGAGCTGTTACCACAGGTCTTTATTTATAATACGCCCTAGTAAGCACTATTGCATGGATTATAATAACAGCTAGAAATAATGCATTTCTTTCATGCTCAAAGCAGCAGGATTCAACTTCACAGGAATACTCCTTGTCTAGAATTTTAATCCATAGTGTTAATTTGATCATAGGCCTAAATTCATCACACCTGTTATGTCATATATTCTTTCCTATGTCTGAGAGATGAGTAGGAAATTATGTTTTATTCAAAATTATTACCTGCTACATTGTGTCCATTTTCTATTGCAAATAAACTTGCTATCCATTTGTTAAATAATACAATGTTTTTAAAACAATTTTTATATTAAAACACACACATATATAAAGAAATAGAACTAAAAAATAAAAGAAATATATGTTTTTGAAAGTCAAATTATGGACACATACATATCACATATTTGAGTTGTTTCTGTGGAAGAGAGATAGGGAAGAATTGTAATTGAGAATTACACTTTATTTTTTTTTAAGGGATTTTGTTTTAATTGTGTATATGTACACATCTGGTGTGTTTGAGAATATAAGGGTTTTGAAAAAGAAGTTGATCTTGAATTGTCTGGGTAAACATACATTTGACATTTAGGTCCTTTTGAAAGAAAGAAGAATTAGAATTAATGTCATGATACATGACCATGAGAGTAGATTAGGGCCATGTGCCCACAGGTAAAGGTATGCTCAAAAAATTGGAACAGGCAAGAATATAGGGTATCACTAAAATCTCCCCAAAGCAAGGCAACCCTGCCAATGTTTTGATTTTAATCCTACAAATCCGTTAGACTTCTGATCTCTAAAACTGTAAGACTATGTAGGTAATTTAGTCAGTCACTGTTTATAGAGATGGTTTGTGGTAAACATAAGATAATAGGATACCAATCCAATATCATTTTAATGTCATTCTACGTAGAAATTTGTTTATCTTAGGGTAGTTTTAGCATAACGATATTTTCTCGTATACAATCATACAAAATTAAAGGTGGACTTTACTAGGATAGCATGACATATTCAATCTCTGTCCATTCAAAATTCTTTTTTCATCTCTAGTAGACTTGGACCTTGACAAGAGGGGATCAAAGAAAGCCTCTTTTGTAAAACAATCCATTAGACTCTTCACACTTTGATTTCAGTGAAGCCTCTGTCTACCAGGATTCAGAAAAGTACCCATATTTCTCAGGCTGGTTGTTTCCAGTGATCAGGCCTCTGCTTAAGTTTGTTACTCTTGTGAAGAGTTATAACGGAGTCTGCTGCATTCCTATGGAAACAGATGAAATTCATACAACTGACCAGACCCAAATCCTGCCCATATGACATCGCTGGACCTGAAATCAACTTCAAGAGAGGGTGCTACGTAGAGCATCATACTGCAATCCTGGTGACGATGCTTTCATCACTTGCTGATCTCTCCACGGGAAAATGTGGGAAAGGAAAGGAAAATAGTTTTCTTTCTTTATATTTAGCTTTCAATGACACAAATTAAACTTTGTTACTTTAAATTTTATTGTGCCTCTAATTAAATTATCATATTTATATAAAAAGCTAATGAAAGACAAGTAAATATTACTCCAGAAACTTCTACTCATGGGAAGAAAAGTTTAAACACAAACAAAAAATCTACAATAAAGAAATAAACACATATTAAAAAAAAAGAGTTATAGTCCCACCAGGAGGTGGTGGTGCGTACTTTTAATCCCAACACTTAGGAGGCAAAGGCAGGCAGATTTCTGTGAGTTCTAGGCCAACCTGGTCTACTGAGGACAGCCAAGCTCCAGGACAGCCAAGAATACACAAAGAAATCCTGTTTCAAAAAACCAAAAAAAAAAAAAAGTTATACTTCCAAATATTACATATCACTTCAGAAACAGCCAAGTGACCCCAGTGGCTGAAGCAACTCTAATTTTCTTTTGTCTGGTGTCCTTACCTCCTCTTTGACATACAAAGAAAAGGCCAAGATATTTCAATACAAGAAATTCCTCTCTTAAAATTTCTTTAGTCACTAAATTTATCTTCAGTAATAGAAGCTAATCATCCCAAATTTACAAACATTTCATTGTTAATCTCCTTGTTTACATTCAAGTGTATTATGCTCAAGGGTCTCTCAGTAATCAAACTACAAAATTAGATTAAAAATGTTCGAAGTCAAAGTATTTTTCTACTTTGACTTTGTAACAGTAAGCTTAGAGGTACTGTGTGAACATATGAACATACACAATATGTGCACATACTTCATCTCTATATCTAAATTCAAGGCCTCTATCAGTACTCTCTGAGTCTCTATTCTCACAGAACACTTTTCATGTCTCTAGTCAGAAAACTTTCAGACTCAACTTGTACAAACTAATATCTCTGATGTCCATTTTCATAACAGTATACATTGATAATTTATCATTGTCTTAATTGCTTTTCAGTAAAAATGCTGTTAACCTACCAAATAGTAATTGTGGTTTTTGTACACAAGCTAAGTCTTCACAATCAGACTTATTTGTAACTATGGGTCTTTGCATAAATTAATTGGCTACAAATAAAGCTGTTTTCCATTTAAGCTTCCTATAAAAATAGGGTCTTCTTTGCATTTATTTAGGTAATTAAAATCTGCTACTTCAAAAGTAAGAATTAGTTATAAACTCAAAAAATACATTTTTCTAAAGACAAATTATTTCATGGAGCCAATTATGATGTTTTTGAAAAGTATTCTATTTATCTTCAATTTCAGGCCCATAACAAGCTCATATTCACTGGTTCATTTTCACACTGTACAAAGTGGCTGTATTTCTTTCAGCCAATCAATGGTCATATGAGGAATTAAACAATTCACACTAATGTCAGTATGTCAAAGACATATTGGTACACACTAGTATACACGTACTAGTAGATACCAGTATACACATACTAGTTTTCAAGTGAAAACAAACAAACAAAAATAGTAGGAGATGAAATAGTTGAAAAGAAAATTATTGTCATAGCAATAGACTGGGGAGAATGGGGTAGCCTCTGTCTTGCTTGAATTGTCCACAGAGTGATCATATGTTGAGAACCTGATGTTAAGTGAAGATAATTTATTTTTCAATTCTACCATCATCTCTGAAAAATTCCCAATCACTCAAAAATTACTCAAGTTCATTTTTATTCATTAATCCATTTATTTACTCACAGTGTAATCAGCATTTCAAGAAATATAATAGTTTTGCGAGTTTTTTAAAATTATTTAATTTCATTTAAGCATAAATCAAAATTATGTTTGTTACTCTATTGTTTATAATGAAATTCTGATTATCTGTGAAAGATTTTATTTAGGTGGAGTTTTTCGAGTCTAGATTTTCTTTAATTAATAAGAACTTCATAAAATATCAAATTCTAATAAGTATGAGAGAAGAAATCTTATAATAAGAGAATATTAAAAATCTGAACAAGGTTCTGACAGAGCAGCCAGTCTTAGTCATGGAAGACTGTGAGATTCCATTGAGAATATGTTCATTAATCTAGAAGCTATATACTCGATACAGCAGGAGTGGGAATGGGTGCGGGGCAGGATATATTCCAAAAACAGAAAGGAGCTTGGGAGAAACTTATAGCTCCAGTGATATACTTTGGGAAATACAACATAAGAAAAAAATCAACAGAGAAATTCTGACTGTGGCATTTGAAATATGAATCTAAAAAAGGAGAGGAGAGAGGAGAGGGCGGGGAGAGGAGAGTCAGTCATTCACCTGGAAAGGAAAGTTGAACTGTAACTTCTGTTGTGTAGGCTGGGATATGAGAAGGTTAGAAGAGGGTAGGGTATTGCCAGACAGTCTGAAGACAGTCTGGAGACATGATTCCTTCTTCTTAGCGATATCGCTATCTTTTTAAGTTCACTAGCAGGTTAAGGGAAGGACTTATATTTCAGTAGATTAATCTATTTCAAGAGAAAGTTGACTGATATATTTGTTAAGCAGATGTAAAAATTGCCTTTCTACTACGTAGTTGTATAACAAACATTTAGGCAACAGCATGTGTTAAAATTGACACCAAATTAACTGTTAAAATAAGCAGTGAAGAAAAACTGCTATGCCTTGAAAATAATGATCTGTATCTCATACCTGAAATTCGTGAGAAATCTTTGTTTAGGAATTCTATCAGAGACTGACAAACAATTGAAAAGTTGCATATATTTTGTATATCATTATATCTTAATAAACCCATTAGACAACTTCATGAGATTGGATTAAATAATACAAGTCACCTCAAATTAGTGAGAGTAATGTATTGTGCACGGTTTTCATTGTACACTTATTTATCTATATATTTATTATATATATTTATAATTTCATGCATGAGTTTTGTATTTATATCATTTCGATTCCTCTCTCACCCCTCCAACTCCTCCAGTGTCCCCCTGTTCCCTTTAAGATTATTGATTTCTTTTAAAATTACCATTGTTTTACACACACACACACACACACACACACACACGCGCGCGTGCGCGCGCGCGCACACGCACACGCACCCTATGGAGTCCATTGGTGTTGTCTATATATATTTGTGTTTCTGGATGATAATTTGGAACTGGAGAAGAATGATTCTCACTTTCTCAGCAGCTGTTGATATCCTGTAGCTCTTCATCTAGTTGTGGGGTGTTGTAAGATTTCCCCATCTGTGTTAATGTATCAACTAATATTGTCATTGTGCAGGTCATGAATAGGTGATGTTATTGTCAAGGTTTAATGGGTGTAGCTTCCCTGTTATGACACTATTAAACACCAGACATCCTAGTCCTCTGGCTCTTATACCCTTTTCACACCCTTTTCTCAATGTTACCTGAGACTGTACCTATTACATCATAGATTTTCCAATTGGAGTTCAGCACTCTACAATGTGTTGTCTTCAGCATTTTGACCAATTGTGAAGTTCTGAAATGGTCATCTGTGGCATAAAGAACCATCTTTGATGGTGAACGAAGTCCGTATTTGCTTGTGGGTATAGGGATATACAGAGAGGATGCATTCAGACACTAGACTGGTTTAGAAAAGTGACAATAGGAGGTTCACCTCTAGGATCTGTGACATTTCTAGCCACAGTATTTAACTAGATTTACATTACCACAACTGAATTCCCTCCTATAGAGTAGGACGTAAGTCTATTTAGGCAGCTGTTGGTTACCAAGGTAAGTGCCATGATTGCATCATCAGAGATATCTTACCAGGCTGGTCACTGCTTTAGTTCACAGGTTTTTCAGTCAGGTGGGACTATTGATAACGTTATGAAAGATGTGACAAGTAAGTTCATGAGGAAAGCATAAAGTCTATCAATCATAGACCATCTCTGTCTCTTTTACTTCTACTTTATTTTACTTTTTAAATTTTTGTTTTATTATTTTTTATTTTATTTTTATTTTACATTCCGATCCCAGTTCCCCCTCACCCCCCTTCTCCCTCCCCTACCTCTCCCCCCTCCCACTTCCCCTATTTGCTCCTCAGAGGGGATAAGGCCTCCCCTGGGTAGTCAACCAAGTCTGGTATGCCAAGTTGAGGAAGGGTCTAGCCCATCCCCACTGCATCAAGGCTGAGCAAGACATCCCACCACAGGGAATGGGTGCTAAAAAGTCAGTTTATGCACCTAGGACAAGTCCTGGTCCCCCTGCCAGGGGCCCTATAAACACATCAAGCCTCACAACTGTCACCCACGTTCAAAAGACCTAAGTTGGTCCCATGCAGGTTCCTCAGCTGTCAGCCCAGAGTCCATGAGCTCCTACTAGCTCAGGTCTGCTGTCTCTGTGGTTTTCCCCATCCTAGTCTTGACCCTCCCTTGCTCATGTGATCCCTCCTCCCTCTCTTAACTGGACTCCAGGAGCTCAGCCCAGTGCTTGGCTGTGGATCTCTGCATGTGCTTCCATCAATCATTGGATGAAGGCTCTCTGATGACAATTAGGGTAGTCACTAATTTGATTATAGAGGAAGGCTAGTTCAGGCTCCCTCTCCACTATTGCTAGTACTCTTAGCTAGGGTCATCCTTGTGAATTCCTGGGAATTTCCCTAGCACCAGGTTTCTCCCTAACCCCATAATGGCTCCCTCTATCAAGCTATCCCTTTCATTGCTCTCTTCCGCCCCCCAATTGGCCATCTTGAGCCCTCATGTTCCTATCCCCACCTCCTCTCTTCTCCCCCCGCCACCCCTTCTACTCCCCCACTACTCCTGGTTTACCCAGGAGATCTTAACTATTTCCCCTTCCTGGGAAGCTCCATTCCTGTCCCTCTTAGGGTCCTCCTTTTTAATCTACCTTCTCTAGGGTTGTGGATTGTAGCCTGGTTATCCTGTGCTTTGTGCTAAAGTCCACTTATGACTGTGCTTGTCTTTCTGGGTCTGGAATTATTCTAATTTCCTTTAAAGTGTGTGTGTGTGTGTGTGTGTGTGTGTGTGTGTGTGTGTGTGCTCTGTCATGGATTTTTACCATCTTCTCAATTTTATATTCCAACCACCTTGCTTTGAATTGTGGCACCAGTTAACTTTGGTCGCTGAATTTCTTTATACTATACCAGTGTATATCTTATTTATTTCTATAGCATTCTGGCTCACAATTTGTTCCCTTTTACATTCAGTACATTATATAGTGACACTATTACTTATTAAAAACCACCAATCAAGGTATTTGTTCCAAGAAAAATTACTCTTTTTATATTTGGAATCCTGGTCATTTTGTTATACTATTTCATCTTTTTATTTAAAAAATTGATAGAAAATCTGATAGTGGAAGGAGAAATTAGATTGGTGTAATGTAAATTATGTAGGGATAGATTAAACCTGAAGAAGCTATGATTAAAAAAGAGAAATCTTTTATACCATAAAATTTCACAGAAGACAACATGGAGTGTTTTCTTCAGAAGGGAGTCCCGAATTCTTCTCCACACAATTTTAACAAACACTTTCATATCTTAGTGAGCTTGGCCACTATGAATGAGCTGCTTCCGTACCAAATTATGAAACTGTAGAAGTACCTTTCTAGAGGTGGGAAAATACCTGTCCCAAAAGTGGAATGGTACACAGGTACAAAACTAGTCTGTCAAGTTAACAATGAAAGGAGTTATGTTTGTTCCCTATCAAATTTGATTCTGGGTGCAAAATTTGATTTACTTATTTAACAATTTTTTTTTAGTTTACTGATAGATCGCAGATTTTGTAAGATGTACCACTTTTCACTGTAGGCAGGAGGGCCAGATAATAAATACAGAGAAAGCATAATATGTAAATATTAGCAGAGAAAGTACAACCATTAATATTGTGACACATGTTCCATGTTTTCTAAATCCCTGGGTGTGAAATGCAATGGCCAGTCTTATCTTGAAGTCAGAGAACAAGGATCTCTGAGGTAAAAAATATGAGAATTAGCCATCCAGAATACAAAGTAGGTCAGCCAGAGTTGTGTGGCGATCAGAAGAGAAGAACCTAAAAACTAGTCTCCTGGCAGTGCTGGTCATTCTATTGTATGTGATTTCAAATAAACTAATCCAGTTTTATCCTATGTTTGAATACATTATCCAACTTTTAAAGTAATGTAGCAAGATTTTATACATTAAATACTATATATAGGTTGTTTAAAATAAGACTAAACAAACAAGAAGAATGTTTATATTATAACAATTTTGTGCTTATTAAACTTTTAGTACATTTTAAAAATAACAAGCCTTACTAAAGCACCAGCTGATGAGTTATCATTTTTAGAAAATTATGAGTGTTAGTTATTTGCGCTGTTACCCTGCAAGGAAATGTCACGAAACACGACAGAATCCGCTGATAGAGTTTATTGGGGGGGGGGGAACAGAAGGAAAGTGAATACCTATACGGGAGAAAACACGTGTGAGGAAAGGGACTTAGGTCAGTTATGGCCGCTCTTTATAAGGCAGGGCGTGTCCAGGTAGCCGTAGATGACGTAGCCATGCTGCGCGCCTGCGTGGCTACGTGACATCACGGATCCTGGTCACGCGAGATGCCTTGACCCGGAAATGGCTATCTTGACCTGGAGTTCGCCAGGCAGATGTGTCCGGGTGGTCGCCTTGGTTACCAGACGCCTTGAGCCAGAAATGCCTTTCCTGACCTGGGGCTAGCTGGGCGGGTGTGTCCGCCGGGCATGTACAAACATGTCTGACCTTGGGGAGTGTTGTGAACACTTCAATGAGACATTTTTTTTCACTCAATCTAAGTATGCAGTTTTATTGAAAGCCCTGAAGAGTTAGAGTATAGAATGGGAAATATTAATAAAATTGACAAAAGTTAGATGTGACTCTATCTCTTCATAGACTATGTGATAAAAAAATAACCATCTTCCTCAAATTCAGGCTTTGATATTGACATTCAAAATCATTACTTTAGTCTATGTTTCAATGTTACCCACTTAACTTTAATTATGACTCATAAGACATGCTCTAATTTCATATACAATCACGCACATTTATAAAATGTAACTAAATGGTAATTGATACAGAATTTCAACCCTATTAAGTAACTGTTTGAATCCTTTAAGGATGATTTAGGAAATATTATAATGAAGCTCTACATTGATTTAATTCCCTTCAATTGACTTCAAATGTTCGATTTCTGGAAATATCATTTTATGTATTAAATAACTGTCTATTCAGGTATTTTACTTGGATATTGTTACTTTGTCCAGTTGCAACACTAACAGGTTCAAAACACATAATCGAATAGAACATACAAAATACATAGAAAGATAATGAGATAAAATACACTGTTGATCCACAGAAAGAGTAAATTTTGTCTAGGAACATAGATATGATGAATATGGCACTAAGTTTTATTTTAGAAAAGGGAATTTTGAAAGTTATCTCAGACCCTAGATACTCAAATAAGAAAGAAAGTATTTAGGAGAAAGGACTTTATTTTCTTCAAGGGAGGTAAAATATCCAAGTATGCTATGGAATGTAAAAACCATTTAAGGCATTGGAGGTTAAGTAAATCAAAAGTAATAATACTATATGTACTAAAATCAAGTCATATCACAAGGGATCTTTAGACTTTGGAAAATAGAACCTGGGCAACTACTTACATTTCAGAAATCTTATCTAACATTAAGCGATAAATGGAATATCATGATGTCATAAAAACAGGAAAAAGCCCCAGGCAGTGGTGGCACACGCCTTTAATCCCAGCATTCAGGAAGTAGAGCCAGGCAGATCTCTGTGAGTTTGAGGCAGAAGGTACAAAGCTACACAGAAAAACCCTTTCTCGAAAAAAACAAAACAAAACAAAACAAACAAACAAAAACCAGGAAAAGCACTTTAGATAACTATAGGAATTAAAAGAGTTCAACTTTACAGCAGCATGTTCAATAATCAATGAAATAAACATTTTTAAAACTTTCCACAAACCCTTAAATTTTCCTGGCACCTGCATTGTTTGTGATTTATTTTTGAAACCACAATCATTGCATATTTAAAATGAGGTTACTAATATTATAAAGTTCAAGAAATTTTTAAATAAATTCTTTGCACAAAGATTAAAGCCTAAGTGTAATAATTTATTTTAAATGTATTTTTATCTACTTGAAATTTCAATACCACTTTGCGTACATTCAGTGAGTGATCTGAGATCAGAGAAGTGATAAACAGTCACAGTCCCACTGCACTAGGTTGGGCCCGGCCTTTCTTGAGTAGCTGTTGCCTTGCTTGCTGACCTTGACCAGATGTCCTCCCTA
>CABHPP010148196.1:0-42355 GCA_902168425.1 Peromyscus attwateri | reverse complement strand
TTTTTTTTTTTTCTGGAGTATGTCATCCAACAGTCTTACTTTAACATTTGCTGACTTCTTTAGTGGGTAAAAAATTATATTTGCATTTATAATTTGTTGCAAAAATAACTTTCAAAGTACATCCTCCCTATAAAGTAAAAAAAAAAAAAAAAATCCTTTAACAGCAAAGAAGGTACCGAGCGTTTCACCACTGTGGAGTCCAAGTCTTCCCCCCACGTGTGGACATTGCTTAAATCAGAATGTAACTCCTGTCTAAAGGAAGGGGTAAAAAGAAGAAAAGAAAGAAAAGGTCTGCTCTTGCTACTTTAGAGTGGAAATGTTATTAAAATATCCACGATGTCTCAATATTTTAATTTGAAACATATGTATTTTTGCATTCCCTAAAATGTTTTAATGTTTTTATATAGTTAAACAGAATAACAACTCTTCTTCGACTCTCAACTAGCACTTCCCTAAGAAAACATGGGCAAAAAAAAAAAAAATGTCAAGGAAATCAAATACTCAGATCAAGTACTGTGCACCACCCCAGACTTGGCACAGTGTTATGAATGCTGCCGTTTTAAAAGTTATCTGGTTATCTTGCTATTCAAACTATATTACACAAATTTATGCCTAACTCTCACAAATATAACTCCCAACAACCTGTTGGAAGCTGGTCCCTGTGTCAGTGTAAGGCAGAGGCTTGCTTGTGGATCAGAAAAGGGAGTTCAATACATTTGATTGTTTTGATTTGTATGGAGTTACTTAAAAAAAAAAAAAGAGTCAAGCGTTGGCTAGAAGTGGCTAAGATCAGATTTCTTCTTTAATCTAAAGGTTGAGCGCTGCTTTTCACTCTTATCAAATAAAATTTTTTTAATTTGCAATTCAGAGCTCAAAATTGCAATATATTTGATCCTAGTATGGGATAATCAGTAAGAAAAATAGAAATAAACTCTTTCATATGGTAAACGGTAGTGCTTATTATCTTGGTTGTACAAGGGGTATATTTTCTCCTTCTAGTAGTCTCATTCTATAGCATTCGGTTTCAAAAGATTAGTAAACACGGCAACATTCGCTTACATGTGTTTCCACAAACCTACTTAAGATAAAGAAAGCTATGACAAAATTTGAACCAGAGATATTTGATACATTAAAAAGTTTTGCGTGTAAATATTAAAATTTCAGAATGCCCCGTGTGTTGTTAATTTTATCATTCAGCCTTCGCGGTGAAGGATTGAAATACATGAATGAATTTCTGTCCATTTTCAAAACATACAGCTTAGAAGTCCATATGCTAAATGTCAGCTGTTGAAATCAATTTCCATAAAAACAAAACAGTAAAAAGGTGAAGGGGGAAAAAAACTTAATAAAATCTCCTCTTGATAGACCATGACATTGTGCCTTGTGTTGTTTTCAGTGGAAAAGGAAAAGGTCTTCCATTCCAAGTTTCTAAAATGCTCACAGCAAGTCTCAAGAAAGAGAGAGAGAGAAAGAAAGAAAGAAAGGAAGAAAGAAAGAAAAAATATAGTTTCCAGATTTTAAGTGACTTCTTGTTTAAACTTTACAAAATTTTTTCTCAAATTGTTTTGTATAGAAAATGTTCATTGACTCAAATAAGATTTTCAAAGAATTTTTGGATGTATATTTATGTGTCAACTCAAGGCAAAATAAGAAAAGAAAAAAATAGGAAAAAAAGAAAAAAAAGAAAAAGAAATTTCCTTACCCAATTCTGTTTCTGACAACTGTTCAGTGCCAGACGTGAGGCAATTAGTCACTTACTTAACCTACACTTAAAATAGTGTGTGGAATCAGTCAGAGTAAGTGAAGTGCACCCTTGGCTAGTATATTCTCCCTCCCTCTATCCATCCCTCCCTCCCTCTTCCCTTTCTCTATTTCAAGATCATTTCAAATACTGATTTGGTCTATGATCTCTGTGTCCCTCTCTGGAAACAGGAAGAAATCACTAGCGTTCTGCAGAAGGCAGTACCATTTTTATAAAAATACAGAATTGTATACAGCCTCAAAACAACACCCCATACTTTCCCAGCCTCTTCTCTATGCCAAAGCTTTGTCAGTACGAACAAGAAAACATGCACCCCTTGTAGGGATGCACAGGGTTATCTGACTACCTGTAGGTGCATATACAGATGTGCTTTCTAGGCTTCTGATCCTACCCACAACCCTCTGGTACCTAAAGCCATCCTGCCCCCACCCCAAAGACAAAACAAGGCAGGACAGTCACTTGCCTAAAACATTGAGTCATGGTCTGTCCACCCTTGTCCTGAAGACTGGGATGGACTCCTTGTGGCCCCACTGTTTCCTAGAGCAGCTGCCTGGAGCTACTAGAATTGCTGCTGGTGGAACATGACCACAGCCACCACTACCTGCCAGAGTTGAAGCCTTTGCCTTTCACTTTGCCTTGTATTTGCATGCTCCAAAAGGACAAGAGACTAGGGGCCAGAGAGTCACAGCAGCAAGCTGGCCACAGAACTATTTCCCGGGACTTACTAGAAGCATCTACATAGTGCTTCATGCCACCTTGACAACTGAGGGAACTAAGGCCCTGCCAAAGCAGAGTTCTGCCTGCCTGCTCTTCTCCAGTGAGTGAAGACGCTTCATCTACTTGTAAGGTGTCTGTCCCAGACATTTTTGAGGGGTTCTCTGTGAGTGCCAAAGATGCTACGTAGTGGAAAGGCATATGGATAAGTTGTCTGATTCACACTTTGGCCCCCTGAGTTAACAACACAAGGCACACGATAGAGCCATAATGGAAGCTCAAAGGTCCCAAGCACACATGGAGGGGATCAGAGCATCAGCACTGAGATTAATCTGTTCTCCTGTGTCACTGGGCCATGTTCCCATGTCACACACAGATGCTTGCCATCTCACCCCACCCCTGCTGAAGACAGATGGCAGCAGATGCAGCATTTGAGACTCAGAGGCCCATCTTGAGAAGGAGACCCATCATGTCTTAGTTTTGGCATCATTTGCAGAAAAATCCAAGGAAATTAGGCTACATAAAACCATGTCTCAAACAAACACCACCACCAAAAAACATAGAAAGAACCCACTTCTGACATGAGTCTCTCCTAATGGAGGTAGACTGCTCTTAAGAGTCTTCTATCCACTGACATGACCCAATATTCATGTAATACCAATAGAATCTAAGTACCAACTTTAAGATCCAATAGGAGCCTACATTAAATTTAATAGTACATAAACTAAAAATAGACAAAATAAAGCCCAGCTGTTCAATTCAGAGCCTTTTGGCTTGTGCCCTTCAAAGCGATGAGCTCCTGAGGTTCTCAGGGTTCTCTGGAACCTGGGGGTGTGGTTCAGTCAGTAGGATGACTGCCTAGTATGCATAAAGCCCCCAGCACTGCATAACGCAACATCTAGACTCTAGATTCTAGAGGGTTTAGGGATTTGAGCCCTCTTGGCTGGTGCAACCAAGAAGAATATCCCTTATATCTTAGAGTCCTCTGGAGGAGGGCAGATGCATTTCCTCAAACCTCAGACAAGTGTCCTGGGGCCATTGAAAGTATGAGAGCTCAGATCCCTTTGGTTGCCTAGGAAAAGCTTTCAGCTCGGAGATAAGATGAGCCCCACACATGCATTCCTGATCTATGGCTCTGAGCCAAAAAGAACCTGCGTGCTCTTCTCTGGTTCATTATTTGCCAAGGAGCCCCAAACACCAAAACCAAGGCCCTTCCTTGCAACAGAAGAAGTGGGAGATAGAACACCTGGAGTGGAGAATTCTTGGGGGCCAACATGGTTTCACCTCCTCTTGGATAGCTCAGTGAGACACCCTGCCTTCTGGTCCCCTTTATCATCAAGGAGTGCTCTCCTGGCTGAACTGATCCTATCTGCACATATTCAAGACGGGATCTGCTGGGGGCTGATGGGAGGGGCATCAGAAACCTGTTCCTTGCCTCCTCCAGCGGCTTGCCTCCATGGACACCCATAATCTCACCTTCCCTCCGTAATAAATTGTCCAGTCCCAAGATCCTTTGCAAAGCGACAGCAGCTCTGACAGATGAAGTTCTTGAGTTTCTGTATGAACAAGGGCAAGCTAAGTGGCAGCGTATGTGTGTGGTTGGGCTTCACAGGAGAAGGCAGGTGGGGAGTAAAGGAAGGGAGAGAAGGGAGAAGGGACCAGCCCGGAAACTGACCACGCCCCCTACCCAACCCACGAGCAAGTGGAGGAAAGGAAAGAATTTTCAAACGTCTTAGGTAAGAAGATTGGAGGGCAAGGGGATTCTCAAACATGCCAGTGAAAAAGCTAAGCTTGTTGTGGGGACGTCATTTCCTATAAAGGACCGTCTTGAGTGACAATTTGTTTTCTTTTTCCTAAGGTTTTTCCAAAAGGATGCACCATGTACAGAAATGTCAGTGTGAAAGATAGGTATTATCTTTCCTCATGGTTTTCATGTGGGTTTTCACTTTTAGAAAATAGAAAAGATTCGTTTCAGGAGAAAAAAATCATTAAACTAGATATTAAATGATAGTCATTGACTAAAATAATGAAAGTGATCCAACAAAAATGCAGAAAAAAGTTCAGTTCTGTGTATTATTTGTTAACAACGAAATGATTTCTCTCCTGTCTGACTAAGGTATATGCTGGCTCTCCGTTTCAAACTAAGCCTGGTTTAGTTTGGAGAGGGATAGACAACAGGAGATATGCTGGTTAAGGAATAAGAACCTTCTCTGACGCGTGCAAGAACTATATCCCCCTATTCTCCTGACTGCTTATGGTAACTCCTACCTCCCAAGTATTCACTGATCTTGTCTTCAAGGATGCCCAAAAAAAGGTCAGCACAGGCAAGAGGAAGACACAGAGAAGCAACCTTCACTGAGTAAGCTGAGAAAAACCTCAAAACTCATCCCCATCAGGTGAAGAGTTTGAGTTGCCATGCTGATCTTCTACTGGAGCAACATCCGCCACCTACCAGCAAATTTCCCAATACTGGGGTATCCCTCTAGTTCGTCCGGGCACACTGAAGTCTGGTTCTTTGGGATTTCTGACCTGACACTCTATCCCAAGTTGTCCATTTGCCCTCTTCTCCCAGATGAACACTCAGCAAGTATTCAGAGCTTGGCAGGACCAGTGACCACAAGCAGACATGGGCTTCAAGTAAGAAACTATAAAAGTTGCCTTTCTACTGCTTTGTAATAAACGTGTGTTGTGCACAGACAAATGCCATGGATGTGCCCTGTCTGCACCAAACCAAGCAATCCACTACCTGGAAGGCATCCATGCTGGATGAGCTCCCAAGCCCTATTTTGCCTTGGCAGATGACTAGTCCACCCCAGGCATTGTGGGGATCCCACTACTTCATCTGCTCTCCTTCCCGGAATGGATTGCCAGGCCTTTTAGAAACAGTCTGAGAGGCTATCAGAAGGCCCTAAACATTCCAAAACAGAGTCGACAGGTCCAGGCACCGAGATCGCACCTATTCAGGAATCAGGAAATGAAAAATGGAGGTGTACCCCCTCCCAAATGGATTTAGGAGTCACTTCCTATTTTCAAGAACTTGAAGACTAGGGATACAGAGATGACTTAGTGATGGCTTAGCTCTTGCTTCATGAGCATGAGGACCCGGGTTTGAATCCCCAGTACCTATATATTTTTAAAAAGTCAGACATGCCTATGTATGCCTATAGCCCCAGCAATGAGGGACAGAGACAACGGGTGAACCCGAAGAGCTTGTTGACCAGTCTAAATGGTAAGCTTCTGGTTGGATGAGAGAATCTGTCCCAAGGAAATGGGTGGAGTGTAATAGAAAACACATATGTCCTGCTCTGGCTTTCATGTGTACATGAATGGGAGCAGGCACCTGAACATTCACATACATGCAACATGTACAACACAGACACACAGACACACAGACACACAGACACACACACAGACACACACACACACAAAGTGAAAGAGTATCTCTCCCAGGGCTGGAGAGATGGCTCAGTGCTTAAGAGCACTTGTTCTTGATAGGACAGGGCTTCGGTTCCCAGCATCCACATGTTGGTTCACTACCATCCTCAACTCCAGTCCCAGACCACTAGGAGCCCTTTTCTGGCCTCTATAGGCACCAGGCACATATGCAGTGCACATACATGCATGCAGGCAAAACACTCATATTCGTAAAATAATAATAGAAACCTAAAAAAAAAAAAAAGTAACTCTTGCAAAAGACATCTGCTCGGGGTTATGAAGCTAGTCCCCTAGAGACTGAATCTATTTGCCATCTCTTTACCTACAAATAAAAGCACTGTGGGGCTGTGTCATAGATTCAGAGTTCTGTCCCTCTGCACATGGTGGCCCTGAAACAATTTACAATATATAGTATAAATTTCTACTGAGAACAACATCGCAGCAACATAAAAACACATCAGGATCTTCCTTTCGGGATTAACCATCCCTAGACCTTCCCTCCTATGTAAGGAACCGGATACTCTTACAGGTAGGAATGAGAAGCCACACTTTGCCGGCCTGAGTCAATCCAAATTATGCACGGGGCTGGGAGGGGGGAAAGGCTGCTTTTGATTGATTCTTCCCAGCTCTCCACAGCTGTTCTTAACACCGTGCCTGTTTACATTGCCTCACTGGCCACTTCAGATCTCACAGGCCAGGCAAAGGGAAAGCAGAAAGGCGATCCAGGAAGCAAGCAGCGGTTCTCTCAGTTTACAGAACCCGCACCTTTCTGCCTCGTGCTGACAGACCCTGTGCTCAGAGCATGTTGGGATAGCAACAAGAAGAGTCAAGAGAGAAGTCTTGTTTTTCTTTTTCGGGGTTTGTTTTCACGGGTTAAGGCTTTCACGTTAAGAAGTCAATCCCTAGCCCTTTCTTTCTCCCGCCGCCGCCGAATGGGCTGTTCCTAGGAAGGGCAATATGTACTGCTATCATCTCTCCCAGTCTCTGGGGTTAGGGGTGACTTGGCTTTCTTGGCTAGTTGGAACATGGTTCTTTCTGGCTTGGTTCAGACTCTGTCTCTCAATTTAGGTTAGCTGGGTCTCAGCAACTGCGTTCCCAAGCATCAGATTTAAGGGGAAATAGGCCAAAATGAGTTGAGAGAGGTAAGGTATGTGGAAAAATATAACAAGTCTTTTGTGCAGTAGAAGGGAATGGATACATACTCCCTTAAAATGTGCAACATTACAAGTTAGCCATTACCAAGTGCAGAAACCCCAAGTCAGCACGTCCTAAAGTCAGAACACAACAGTATGTTCTATAACTTACTAGTTCGAGCCCAGCTTGGGGGTCTTTGGAAGACAATTTCTCTCCTATAACTTAATGGTTAGAATAAGTTGCTTCTAAATTATATGAACTTCTCATTATATCTCCAGTACAAAAAAAAAATAAGCAAAAAAGCTTAACACTAGGAGACTGTTTTAGATAGGAGTGAAATTAAATAAATGTTAAACAACAAAAAAAGGAATTTTAAAAGGAATCAGTAAGTAGAAGGGAAAAAATTGGCTTAGAGTTAGAAGATGTTCCATTTGGAAAAACAATAGAATATTGGAGAAGATTCTAGAAGGCATTCATTGTTAGTGGAACAACTCTCAGCAGTCATTTCAAAGCTCCCACTCACAGACTGTGACAGAGGCAAGTGTCTTGTCTGCCTACCTCAGGGTCCCCCCACAAGGCAAACACTCTCCCGCCTTACAACTGCACAGCTCCTCCACCATTTGCTCGCCACGTAGAACCCAAACTCCAGCAAAGCTTTCAAAATTGCAAATGCCATCCCCTTTATTTTATAAATAAACTCACATCTGTGCCAAATGGTGCTGTTACATGAGAAACATTTTAAATGTAAAATAAATCACCCTCTGTCAATATAACGGAATACTACACAGCTATACAAACAGGGCTGAGAAAGCCCTGGTAAAGAGTGATTGCTGAGACGTAGTAGAGTTTAAAATAAAAAATAAAAAATAAAGAAAAAATGAAGTACAGAATAGCAGACACAATATTGCCATGTCTACAAGAGGTGAAAAGATTGTATACACGGATACACACATGAGAGCTAGACCGGGGGTGGGAGTTAATTGCATGTTTGTGCACAGTTTCCCGAAAAACAAGGTACTGATGGATATCTAGTATACGGGGAAAGGAAACATGTTACCCAGCTTCCATTCACAGCTTTTGAGTTTTGTACCAAGCAAGCATTTTATACACCCAAAAATAGATATGGGGGTTCGAAAACTAAAATTGGCTGGGACACTATGTCATTTGAAGTGTTGACTTGTCGAGGTTGTGATCCTCAGCCTGTCCACGGAACTGAGAGTTGGCCTGCAGAACCCAGAAGTCCCCTCGCATCTGAAAGCCTTTGGGGGGGGGGGGGGCGGCTAGGAGGCATCCAGAAGGAAGGTGGCCTGCTCTCCAGTAAGTTTTTGTCAGTTTACTGGGGCCTGGCCAGCCAAGGAGCAGAGACTGCCTGCTGTGACGCCTAAGCCACAACAGCTGCATAAACCAGCCGTGCCCCAGCTTGACCTATCTCTGAGACAGGTCAGAGCAGTGCATGCGGGGGATAAGAAAACAACCTTCCACGCAGCCAGGGCCTGCACTGTCAACCAGCTCAAGCCAGCGAGAGGAGCAGGAGTTCTGGGTCCCCAGAGCCTTATGAGCAAGCTACTTTCACTTCACTCACAGTGCATGCCAGTAATGCAGGACACACAAGGACTTGCACACACACACACACACACACACACACACACACACACACACACACACAGACTCACCACCATTTTGGGGGTGGGGGTGGGGCTGAGTGGAAGGAAATTAAATTAAAAGGTCATTGTAATTTATCCTCCAGCTTAAGATGGCCACTTTAGAAAGTTTCCTCAATACTTCCAAGCTCCAGTTTTAAGAAGAATCATTCACAAAGAACTGAGAATGCATGTAACCCCACATGCAAAACTGCAAGGACATTTAAGAAGGGGCAGGCTGAAGAAGGGGCATCATGAGAAATGGTGGGGAATTCCACCAAATGAACAAGTTTTCAGAGTTGCAGGAGCGAAAACATGCTGAGATCAATTTTCATGGAGCAGTTTGCCCATCTTTGACCCAGCAAAATAAACAAACAAATAAAAGTTTGCAAACAACAAGTTCATCTAACAGAGAAAAATCAATAGCCTGGGTAGAAAGGGGAGTTAAGAAATGTTCTTTTACATTTGGTGGAAGTTTTAGAATTTTATCATTTTTCCATAGCTATGAAATCAGTGAAGTTGTTATATTAAGTAGCTGCTTATGGACTCAAGTTTCTGACATGCGGAAAGTGGAGAGTGTGAAGTATGTATGTGTATGCTGTGTGTGAAGGGTGTGTGTGTTTGGTCTTCATTGTTGCTGCTAAGCCTTGAATTAAGCTTTTATCTGCCCTTGGGCAGAGCCCATCTGCTAGTCTGTGGGCTGGTCACTTTCTCAGAGTGTTCAGAGTTTGGGCCCCCTACTCCGCCAGGACTTTGAGTTTTGCTAGGATGGATATAATTTGCATACAAGTATTTTCTCATCTTATCCTCACAGAACCCTTGGAAACTGGTATGACCCACTTCATCTTAAAAGTATCAAAAATGAAGCCCAAGAGGTCGCACCTGAATAGTGCTTGGTCTTAATTTCAGAGACTCATTGGTAAAGCAAGTACTGGCCACTTTTACTTTGGGTATTGTGTTCTTTTGGAGCACAAAAACGTACAGGAAAATACTGAACCAGACAGGATAAAAACACTCAAATGCTCCAACAACCTTCAACCAGGAA
The DNA here is from genome assembly GCA_902168425.1 of Peromyscus attwateri. Classification (NCBI taxonomy): domain Eukaryota; kingdom Metazoa; phylum Chordata; class Mammalia; order Rodentia; family Cricetidae; genus Peromyscus; species Peromyscus attwateri. The sequence goes on along the minus strand of CABHPP010148196.1, from coordinate 32,625 downwards.
GCTGTTCAGTCCAGGCTCCCACTTTCTTTGCAATAAAATAAATCACACCAATTAGTTTTCTTTAGTTTAAATTAAGCTCAGCTATGAAAATTGAGAGAGACAAACACACTTACTCTTTGGATACAATTTTCTTAATGATAATGACACATTTGAATACTCAATTTTAGGATATATGTTTGAGACTCAAGGGAGATACACTGAGTAATAGAATGCATGCCTGCCATTGTAGATCCCCAGGTTTAGTCACTAGCATCAGAACAATTAAATAAACAAACAAACTCCATGTTTATTCTAGAACTTTAGGTTAAGAAATAAGAGAGATATGTGACTGCTGTATTTTGACATATCTATGTCACTCATAAAAAAAAATCACAAAATAAAAATAGTGACTTTCTGCTGAAGTGCAAATGTGTGACTGTATCGAAGTTCACTATAAAAACAAAAATAAATGGAACCATTTCCATGTGGTAATACAAACTGCAAAGTAATTAACTTTCTGTTCTTACTAGTCTACCCTAATTGACTTAGGGTAGTCTAGTCAATGGTATAAGACCAAGCAGATTTAATGCTGCAGCTCTTTCTTTAGCCATACTTACTGAGTTTATTTTTTAAAGGTCTACACTTAAGTTTCCACAAATCTATACTTTTTGAATTTTTACTATGATCTTATGAATGGTGCACGCTGAAGACACGGTTGCAGCCCTCCTCCCTCAACCTTGTTGGTCAGTGCGGGAGAGGTTCCCTTGCTCATTGAAAAGCATTTTAATTGGCTATTTCTGAATGGAATGTGTTGGGTTGGATCCAGAACAAGAAGCGTTGGCCCCCTAGAATTGAGAATTGCTATTAATATGCTGTTATAGATGCAATAAAGCTAAACAGCTAAACGTCCATAAGAAAGTTCAGCCAGTAAACTATTAAGTGGGTCTAAGGACATAACCACACAGTAGATTGATTCTGCCTGTCGTGAATTCTAGCCTCCGCCGAGAAGAGACCATTTGTCACTGCAGTAGATGGAGGACATAAAAATTCAGATGACTTAGATCAAGTTGCTTGGGCCCAAAGGGGATGTGTGTTCCTTTCTTTTGCTTTGCTTAAAATCCTGCAGCAGAATTTTAAATGCTGTAAACTTTTTTTGCTATTTGCCATGTAAACTAATTTGCCTTCTCAACATTTTCCCTTTTAGGAGAAAAGTGTATCAAATCAAATTCTAAATTTTACACAGATGCTCCTTATTGCAATGTAATTTCTTCTTTTTAAAAAAAGAGAAGTGGCCATTTACACAGCAGAAATGATCTGTTCCTTTTTTACCAGGAACAAAGGAAAGCAGGAAACCAAAGGTAAGAATTCATAAAACCTGTGTGATTGTCTCCAGCTCCATTTTCTCGTCTCCCTTCAACAAGGGCAATTTTCTAATGCAGTGGTTCTCAGTCTGTGGGTCGTGAACCTTTTGGGGTGGAACAACCTTTTCACAGGGGTCCCATATCAGATATCCTGCATATCAGATATTTACATTATGATTCATAGCAGCAGCAAAAATTATAGTTATGAAGTAGTGATAAAAATAATTTGATGGTTGGGGGTCATCGCGATATAAAGGGTCGCAGCATTAGGAAGGTTGAGAACCACTGTTCATCTGCAGGGAGAATGGCAAAGTCCAAGCTCCCTTTTGCTTTCTCTCTCTGCGTAGGACACATGGCAAAGTTTACGACATTGTAAATGTTGCTGCAGGATTTTAAATAAAACAGAATATAAGAGAGTATTGAGGCCATAGCTCCCCAGACAGAGGCAATCATTCTTAGATCAGCAAGCTTGCCTTGGTAATAAGATCTGGCCCAACTTGGATCTGGGATCTACTGTCTCCCTGGCAATGTTTGAGCACACAGCCTAACAATCAAGAGGGGAAAGTTCCCTTAACTCTGTATGTGTATAAAAAATAAATGTATGTACATGTGAACTATGAATTGAATAATTAAGTACCTGACCCAGGAAAGGCAAATCATCATCACATACTTAACTGACTCTAGCTTGCCACCTAATTTATTTCAGACAGTCATACTATATATTATAACGATAGATTACTGCTCTGTTATACTAGTGGGTATTGGAACGTAGGTAGATTATTAATGAATTCATTAATTATGAGTTAACATAGGGGATTCTTACACAAAGATTTTAAAAATATTTAAAAGTTAAATATAACCAGCATTAACTTAGTACCCGCATGTCAAGGTACACCTTAAGAATGAAAAAGAAAAGGTAAATAATAAAAAAGTAAACCCTTATAAAATCACAATTTAGAATCAACATGCACACGGCAAGGGAGTTCACAAAGCCTCATACAGTGGCGCATACATGATATACAGGGAAATATCCCAAGCCTGACTCTGGCAGAAATAGGAGAACCTCAGAGTAATTTGTTGGAATTTGCAAATTAAGCACAGAAATGGTATATTTCCAAAAGAGCCCTGGAAAGAACGTTTTGCTGTCCTAAAGAAAGGAAAAACCAATACAAATATACTAAATTCTTAAACAAACAAAAACCTAATAGTTGATCTAAAAATCAGCAACTACAGAAGTCATGATGGGATTCAGGTGTTTTCCCTAGCAGTCAACATCTGGGAATAAGATCTGTGCTGTTACTTCCAACTCTGATGCCTCTAAAGGACACTTTGCAGGACAAGTTCACCTTTAGAAAGTCCAGGACCAGCTTAATTCTCAGTGACCGGTTTGCAAATAAACTCTGTTGACACACATTGTGCACACAAACACATATCTACACCCATATTACAGGGGTTTAAAAACAAATGCAAAATTATGGAAATGCTGCACATAGATGTGGCCACTACATCTCACAGTCTTCTGTGTTATTTATTCTCCATCTAATTTTACAGATAAAAAAAAAATCTGATATCTTTTCTGCATAACATTCCAGCCTGGGAGTCAATTATAGTGACAAATTCATATTTAGAAAATTTGCCTAAACAGATAGTTGCACCCCTTCCCCCCCCCCCACACACACACACCCCAAAGGAAAACCAACTTGATAAAATCACTATTCCAGCCTCAGCTCTGAACATGAAATCGCCACAGGATAATTGAAAAAACACCCCATGAGCCTTCTCTGTGAGACAACAATACGAAACCGGTTTCAGTTCCTATTTCTTGAAGGGGAATTTGGTCAGTTCCTCCTTAGAGATTTCAGAGGAAAAGGAGGATTTTCCAAGACAGATAAATTGAAATGATCCTGCTTTGATCTGCGTGGTTAAGAAGCCCTCACAAAAGAAGGTGGCCACTGAGGGACTGTGCTCCCGGCCTCTTAATGGATGGCAATGGTATCAACAAACGGCTACTTAATCAATATTTGGCCAGAGCTGCAGAAAACTCCCCTTTCAGATTTTAATTCCTAGTTGTAAAACAACCCCAGAGCAGCCAGTGAGATAAGACATGAAGCTGACTGCTTAATTGCCATTTAGTGGCTGGTAAGTTACATGGTAGGTTCTTGGTCTTAATAGTTCCTTAATCTTCATTTACTGGAGTGAATAAATAAGTTACCTGTCATAGGGTTCCACCGAACTGAAACTTTCTGGGTCCCAGGCCAGGCAACTCGTCACTGAGCTTTTCATTCTGCTGGTCATTTATTTCTGTATAACCTAAACGTTTAATCTCGTGATTAGGAAGGATTTTTGTCCTGTCCTGAGAATATCCATGGATGTTGAGACTGCTAGGGCAACGCTCCTGTTCACTTGATTGATTTCTGTGTATTCCACTTGCCTGCACCGAGGCACACTTTCTGGTTCCGCATCACCGCCCCGGGTGGGTTTTATGACTCAGCCCTGGGGACTCTTAAATGACCCTTCAGTAATTATTACACACTGGAAGCCCCTACCTCCTGTTCCGGTGCTATCAACAATCACATCAAACCCCAAAATAAACATATGATTTCAAGCATTAATTAGAAAATCTGCATGTTTTCAATAAAGCTAGGAAGCAAGCATACAGCAGTTAGTTACCCAGTCAAACAAGGGGGGGGAAGAAAGTGCTGAGGGACAGAGTCTCCCTTATTCTGGCTAGGGAATGCTGCTGCAGTGTGGTGGCCCACTGTCATTGACAATACTTTTTTTTTTTTTTTTTAAATGAGAGAGACGCTTTCCTTGAGTAGAATTGCAAAGCCTTCAACACTTTAAATACGATGTTGAGAGTAGACTCCTGTCCTGGCAAATGGACTTGAGAATGGTCAGGAAGTGACCAGTAATAGAAGATCTGGGTCCAGAAATCTGTGATCCTGCGCTCCCGTTATTGAAATCTGTGGGAAGGCTCAGCCTGTGCCTCCACACCACACCAACCAACCGGACACCAACAATTTCCCTTCTCCACCAACACGGAAGAAGCAAATGGCTTTGCTTTTCACAGCATGACTCCCTTCGTTCGAAAGTGCCTCCCAAACAATCTACTGGGAACGAAATATTCCAAGAACTTTACCTGCCCCCGCCCCTCCCCGCCCCCCCCCCCCCACGCCGCTTTGGTCTTTATAGACATACATTTTTAATCTGACGTCATTTGTCATTAATTTTAGAAAAGAGCATGAGCTTATCCACAAAACGGGCTCAAGAAAAACTTCTGACACTTGCATTTTCCGAAAATCAAAAAAAAAAAAAAAAAAAGAGTTTTTTTTTTTCACACATTGAAGAAATGTGAAGGGAATATAGGCTGCCAGCCATCCTGTGCCGGATTTCTCTGTTTCATCTCTGTGATTGTTGCAAACCTCCCGTGCTTATTTAAGATTTTATTTTTAAAGGGGGGAGAAGTCCGGTGAAAGTGTGTCTCCAGTCCCAATCAAAACATCAGTTTGGCAATCTGGCCTCTTTCCCCCTGCGCTCGCTCGCTCCCGCACGGCCACTTCAAAGCCACGGCAACAAGTCGGTAATTGTAACGTTACATCTAAATATTTAAGCGGAAAGTCTTGCCGTCGCGTGTCCCATCTACAGTCCCCGTCTGTCCGGTAATTCCATTACCGCACAAAGCAAAAATGTTGCCCAAAACTCACAAACAGGAAAAGCGTCACCCTGCTGAGAGAAAGGGAGGGGGGGTTGGGAGGAGGAGGAAGGGGGGGAGGGGGAGGGGGGGGGGGGGGGGGAGAAGGAGGGGAGGAGGAGAAGGAGAGGATGATGAAGGAGCAGTTTCATCGATTAGTCACCGCTTTTGTGTTAAGGGCTTTCTTTAAAATAAGAAAAAAAAATGGGGGGAGGTTGCAGAAATTTCACTAATGTGAGCCTCAGGCTAGGGAGCGAGGAAAAAAAAAAAAGAGGAGAAGAAGGGGGAGGCGGGCTGTGTCTAGATGAAAGTGAGAGGACATAAAGGAGGCAATTGAGTCGGCTGCAGCCCGGCGAGCTAAGCTGCGGGCCGGCCGGAGCGGGGAGGGGCGGCGCGGCGCTTTGGCGCAGGGCGCAGCAGCGGGGGCCCGGGCTATTGTGGCGGCGCCCGCGGGCCCGCTCTGCTGAGCCGGGGGAGGAACAGAGGCGCCCATTGAGCTGCCGCAGCCCGGGGTGCCTGAGCTCGGACTCGGCAGGTCCGGCTGCGCCTGCTCCGTGTCTGCACTCCTGGCCAGGGACCGAGGTGGAAGGTCCCCGGCCGCTCACCCCTCTTCTTTCACCAATATCCTGGAGCAGGAAGGATGGACTCAGCAGGGGTACAGAGAACCTAGGGTTCCCTGGGAGCGCAGGGCTGGATGCACCGCTGCACGGTCTGAGCAGCTCTTGGATTGGACGAGGGAGAAGGAAACTTGGGGAAGGCCAAAGGAACTGTTTAGGAAAAGGGACAAGATCTTGAACAAAAGAGCGGGGCTCTGACCTCTGTCTGGGTGCCTTTCTCCCCGCATCCAAGCGTCTGCCAAGCAGACCCCAGGCCAAATTTGTGTCCAGGAAAGCCAGTCTCAGCAGCAGGTACCAGGCCCATCTGGCAAGAGCACACAGCAGTGGTGGGGACACCCGAAAGGCCCTCCTCCGCCAGTTTTTCCCTCCCCTTTGCCAGGACTCAGAGAACCCTTTCTCAACATCCATTCTATTTTACAAGTGGGACCGCCGGAGACTTTTGATGCCCAAACACAGAGGGGAATATTTGAGGTTTCTAGACTTCAAACTGCATCTCATTCTATCCTTTCTCTGGGCCCCTCTAGCCCTCCAGGGTTCATCCGGAAAGGAAGCTGGAGGCACTGAAGGGACCCAGGCTGCATCTTCCTTGACAACCCCAAATTAAATTAGACTTCAGCCTCTGAGGGAGGGGCATGTGTGTGTGTGTGTGTGTGTGTGTGTGTGTGTGTGTGTGTGTGTGTGTTTCAAGGACACAGCCCCCACTGGGGGAAACACTCTGATTTTTAAAAATGGTAGCAATTGCCCTTGAATGGCAGCCGGCCCAGCGAGGCGACCCAAAAGACTAGAAACATTTTGTAGGTGAAATGGCCACTTTTTCCACGCTGGAGAGTCCATAAAACTTCCTGGCTCAGCAGCTACTGGGGCTCATTGAATAATTCATCCCTCATTGCAAGCCCATAATGTCTATTCTGGGCCCTTTGTGGGGCTGTTTTCTCTTCTTTTCTCCTTGAATTATAAAAAGGCTGCCTTCCTTTGTTCACATCAAGCTGCTCGGAGCTGGAGCTTTGTCTGGGCCAAGCTAAAGTGTGAGTTTCAATGGACTCTCCAGGCTTTGTCTCCCAAGTTCATCTCCAAGTGTAGATTGTGTAGAGAAGGCCTTCTTTGTAAACGCTGGAAAAGTTGTACAAATGTTTGACCAGCTCATTTGGGACGTTTTGTCTCCAGGGCCTTGGTCGTTGCGGCTGGGCTACGAGGGAGTGAGGAAGTGAGGGAGCGGCTGGTCTGCCTGGCTGCCACTTCTAGCAACAAGTAGCAACACTGTGGATCCCCCGCAAGGCCTCTCCCATAACTAGAGGACCTACTAGCCTCTGCCTTAGGATCCCATCTGGCCTGGGAGAAGTCTGGGTCCTCAGCCCTCTACTGTCTTTTACCCTAGCACCTCTAGCCTGCAGCTAGGGCTGGAATATAAACCAGAGGTGACCAGAAAAGCATTTGTCCAGGCTTACACAGACTTCACACGAGCCCCTGCTGTAAACACAGAAGTAACAGCATGTGCCATTTCCCTGATCAACAACCTCTTTCTATTCGGGGTGCCTTTCCTTGATTATATGTGTCCCCTAAAGCATCTGGGCTTCCGTTTCATTAGAAGTCAGGCACTTGGTTGCCAACACCCAACTCTAAATATCGAGGGTACAGCTTTTGTATTGGTTTGCAAAGCAGCTTTCCTGGAAGGCCAGCAGTTGTCTCAAGGATACACAATGAAGGTTAAAAAAAAAAAAAAAGGAGAGAGATACAGCAGTCTGTATGCTAGAGTCAGCTTTCTTCTAGATCATCTCAGAAAGCCCTGGTAGAAAGGATTTCTTTCTTTCTGTAAACCTTTATTTTTGAAGATGACTCCAAGCAGGTAATAGGGAAGCAGCCTGTAATTCTCCATCCCCTGGAGGGAGATTTTTCTTTTTGGTGCTGACAGGTCGCAGCCAACAAGGAGTGGGTGGTCTGTACCCCTGGGGGGACAGAGGGTGATGGCCGGCACTGGGTGGGTGGGGAGGCTCAAGAACACAGATCCCTTTGACCCAGATCCCTATAACCCACCACTTGGGCACCATCGATTGCCAGACATAGACAGGTTATACTTCATCCCACTTGAAAACAAATGAAAAGTAGCCAGCTTATGCACACACATGCACGAACACACGCGTGTATAAGGCGGCAGAGGTGAGGCAATTTTAGGCTCCCAGTGTCCAGAAGAATCACAGTCTCATTAATTCTCGCCCACACACGCAGTAGTTCCCAGAGTGTAAAAACTACTTCAAGATCCTCAGACTTCATTAACTACCCCCGTATTCTCAGCCCATATAATTTTTTTTCAGAGAAGTTTAGTTTCCATCTAGAAAGTGTCCACCTGCAACGCATTTCAGATTTCTCTACTCCAAGAAACTAGACAGGGTGGAGAATAAAACTCACGATAACTTAAGAGTTAGTATTATTGGAGTGTGGCTCAAGGGTATAGCTCTTGCTGGGCGTGTATGAGGTCCCGGATTGGAGCGCCAGGAAAAATAAAATAAAAATTAGAATAGAGAAGGTTTTTGATTTTTTTTTTTAATATCAAGTACCTCTCTGGTCTTTCACTTGAATGTCCTCCCAGAGAGCCGTAGCTGTGACCGAGGCCAGGGGTAAGCTTGAGACAAGCCAGAGCCGGTCTGCGGTTGCGCAGACACACAAGTCTTAGAACCAGCGCTCTCGCTGGGGCCGCTTACCTCGCTCGCTCAGGATACCATCGATGCTGTGTTTTGCCTTTTTCTCGCTTTCCTCGGCTTCCTTCCTCTCGAGATCCGCCTCCTCCTCTTCTCCTTTCCCAAATTTACTCCTCAGGATTCGACTGATGGAACTCACTGGGGATAAGAGGAGGAAGGGAGCGCACATGATTGAGAGGCGTCGGGGATGATCCCAAAGGAGACCTCAAGGGCCCAGCCGAGGCACTCAACCCGCTTCCTGCTCCTGGGAGAGGCTCATTGCTGCGTCCAGCATCTATCTGGTGGCATCAGGATCCTTGTGCATTCTCTCGGGTCTTAAAAACCCCTCACACTTTCATGGAGTTTTAATTACTTAGACTGGAACTGGAAACTAGAAATCTCGCAGCACCTCCAATTCATACCTCTGTCCCTCTCCGAGAAGCTGTTGGCTAAGTAGCCTCTGAACACCCTAAGAGACTTCTGCCACCAGCTTACCCTTCACAGTGTTCCCTCCCCACCCGAAGACACTGGACCCCAAAATCCTGGGAAGAAGAACCACAGAGGGCCTGTCGGCTGCAAATCAACTTGTTTTGAGACTAGAAAGGGTTTAAATTTCAACTGCAGAATCATTCCCTATTGTAAAAAATCAAAAGAAAACGCACTCTCTCCCATTTATTTTTTCCAGATTCCAGTCTGGTAAACAAATCCATGCTCTGAAATATATCGTTCTTACAGAGGGAAAAAAGGAGTTTCCTTTTAATTAAAAACAAACTCTTCCCGCGCGGAGGCCCAGTACTGGCCCTTCTTCCCCTGGACCCCTCCCAAGCTGCCAGGATACTGGATGGATCCTGAAACTCCCGGGAAAATCGCGTCCTGCCGAATTTTCACCCCTTCACTGCCCCAGCCAACTCTCCACCGATGCAGCTTGGATCTCCCTTCAGTGGAAGTTACCAAAACATTTGCTTCTCTTTTAGAAGGAAACATCAAATACTAATACTCATTTGGCCTGTGCCCTGCGTTTCCGCCCCAGTCCCAGCCTCCTTAGTAGAAATCCGTTTGCGGGGAAACTTCGGGTCGTCCCCCAAGCCGCCACCCTGGGGACCAGCAGTTCACCCAGTGTTCCATAAAACATGAAGAATGTCTGGCTTGTAAATATTTCAGGGCAGCCTCCCAATAGCCACGATGGATCATTGGGGCGATTTTATGACTGGGCTGGCCCATTGGAGTTCGAGACTGACGGTCGTGCCTCCTGGAAAAGTTAATGGACCCAGTACCTGAGGGCACGGTGTTCCGATCACAGACAGCGTCCTTGAGTAATTTGTCTCGGATTTCCCAGCTGAACATGCCTGGATTCTCTCTTTTGTATTCCTCAATTTTCTTCTCCACGTCAGGCGTCGTCACCTGCTTTTAAGAGAATAGGCAGGTGGTGCGTTGGTACCCAGTATTGTGAGCCAGATAGGGTGCCCCCACCTCATGGTCTGTTGGATGCTCCTTCCTGTATTCTCTGGGAATGTCCCTCTGCTTAGCCAAATGACTTTAGTTCAGTTTAGAAAGGAGAAGACAGGAAATTATCCCATTCGGGGCAGCCTGGAGACCCTCCACCTGCCTGAAGATGCTGGGGGAGGGGGGGAGACCAGATGAAATTAAGAAAAAAATTATAAGTTTGGAGATGAGGGCTGTGCTTTCTGATCACTAGAAACCCCACCGAATCCACACAAAAACGAAACTAGAAAGAGAATGCTTGAAAGAACCACAGAAAAATCAAATTAGGTCAGTTCCAAAGAGGTCAGATCTGAGCTACAGAAGGATTAGGTTGAGATTTCAAAGGCCTTGTATCTAGGTTGTGCTGTTACTGTTGTTGTTGTTGTTGTTGTTGTTTAATTAGACAAACATAGATAACTTGAAAGAAGGACTCTTTCACCCACTGGAATAAAACTGTCTGCTAAGATTCTCAGGTTAAGAGAGAAAATGGGGAAGGAGGGGGACTGTGTTTGGGAATCTTCTGTGTCTGGTTTTACCCCCCACCCCCACCCCGGCAACTAGAAAATCATACTGACTTCTCTGCATAACCCAAAGAGAAGGCAGGCCCGGTATAATCTCCTCCCACTCCCTAACCAGCAGGGCTTTCTTGCTTATTAAAGAAAACTAACATAATTTAAGAATCTCACCTAACTGCTTTATAAAATGGAGTCAAGAAATGGAGTCTTATTATAAAGAAAACTAATAGCCCTGACTTTTGACTTCTCAAAAACAATTTGCACTGGAATGGGGGGGGGGATGTCAAAGCTGGGAAAGAAACTCTTCAAGGACCAAACTGGGATTTTTAGCTTCATTCTAGGATGGGGCAGTGGGAAGACTCTCCGGGAAAATCGGCCACGGGTGGGATTGCTTTAGGTGTTTATCAAAAGAATTTGATGAGGGTTCCAAGGTTCCTAGGCATTAAAAAAAATGCCTAGCCTTTTTCCAGTGTTCAAGGACCACTAGCAACCATAACAGCTGAGTTTTACACACACAAAAACACTCCTTCCTAGATATGAAAAATACTTCCCTTGGAAAGTCCCTAGCTCCCGGCTAGACCGTGCCCACTCCCCACCCGTTGACCACAGGCCCCAAGTCCATGAAACCAGGCCCCAGGCTCACCTTGGGCTTGCTGCCTCCAATGGCACCGGGGCGGATGGAGCCAGTCTCCTGGTACCTGCACAGGATCTTAGAGACGCAACCGTGGGACACGCGCAGCTGGCGAGAGATGACGCAAGGCCGAATACCGTGGTGGGCCATCTCCACGATCTTGTGGCGAATATGGTTGGGCAGAGGCCTGCCGTTGATAAATACTCCTCCGAGCTGGTTGACCCGGCCCTGGCCAAGGGGGGTGGACACTGGGGAGAGAATGCAAAGGACAGAGCCCAGGCAAAAGTCATTTAGGAAGAATAAAAAGCATCAGAAAGAACCTAATTCTGCATCCTTCCGGCCAACACCCCCCACCCCGCGCTCGCGCGCGCGCCCCCCGTGACAGTCCAATACCAACTACCAGGCTTTCGACTCCCAGCCCCGACCCTGACTGTTATGATTGTTTAAATAATTATCCACTGCAGGGGCATATAATCTTTTGGAAACTGAGTAATTGCAAAAAAGATAACTTGCTGTACAGAAAGCTGTATTTTCTCTTTTTTTGGGGGGAAAGGGGTGCTGCAAGTTGGAGGGGGAACTAGGCTGGTGCCTAAAATGTCTTGCGGTAACTGCCACAAAATCCGGCTGAGTCTGGAGCAAGCTGACAGCCTTTACTGTTTCCGGATCAGAGCGTAGTAGGCAAGGGTCGGGGAGCATCCGGAAAGGAGACACAGGTGACGGCTCGTATCACCTGTTACATCTCAGAAATAAAAACGGCGGCGGCGACGGCGGCGAGCCTGGCTATGATTACCACAGCCGCAGTTTCGTTCTCCTCTGGACCAAGGTCGAAGGACTGTGCCCTTACTTCCCAAATTGTTTGGTAGGGTTCGGGTTTGCAGTAGTAGCTACCTCCCCGAAATTTCCCAGAACCTTCAAGCAAGCCAAAAGGCATTCCCAAACATATTAGAAACTTCGAGATGCCTCTTGAGTCGATTGGAATTTAATTAATCCATACTAAAACTTCCAATTAGGACGGACCACCTCAGTTTTCCGCAGCAGGAAAATTCTTGCCGAACTAACAGGAGTTTGGGGGGTTTTTTTGTTTTGTTTTGTTTTGTTTTTTGTTTTTTTCAAAAGTGGGCGCAGCCGGGACAATTTCGTAGCAACTTTGGGCGAACAGAATTTTGCTTCCGTGGCTGCGAAGCTTATCCACCTTCATCAAGACAGCAACTCCAAAACGGGGCAAAGTGGAACCAGCCGGAGCAGGCCGGGCCAGCTCTGAGGGTTTGTGGAGTACGGTGCTGCGTTTGCTGTCTGAAAGCGAAATGGGACTTCTCTCCCCTCCAAGAGACCCACTCCCCACTATTGCTTCTTAGGATGGGAAGTATGGAGGAAGAGGCTCCCGGGAACGCGCGACTCCAGGCCCTGGAGACCTGGAATGGGGTGCGGCAGCCAATCCCAAGCCCCGGGATCCGGATGGGCTGAGGCCTTAACATACCTTCCAGCGGGAAGCCGCTGCGTGGGTAATTCTGCCCCGGGCCTGGCCGCATCATCCTGGGCACAGCGCCGGCCAGCGTGGTCATCCTGGGGGCAGCTTCGCTCGCAAATTATATCCAGGTGAAGGCGAGGCGGAAAAGCGAGCGCAATGCGGCGGCGGGTGACCCTCGGGAACTCTCCAGATCGCGGAGAGCTCCTCCCCAAAAAAAAGAAGGCAGGAGAGGGAGGCGGGGCGCGGGGGAGCGGGGAGGGGGGGGAGCTGCTAGCTCCTGGTCCACCCGCTCCAGAGAAGTTCCTAGAATGAAGGATCCTAAGCCCAAGGCGGACAAGTTTGGTGCGAGTCTGGCAGACAGGCCCCCTCAGCTGGGGCCACGGGCAAGGGTGCTCAAGGCGCCAGGAAGATGGGGGCGGGAGGGTGGTAACGAGGCGGGAGCACGGCCCGAGTCTCCTCCCGTAGTGACACCGAGTGCAGGGATCCGGACTAGGGAGCATTTATTAGTTCTTTCACCCAAAGCTTGGTCAGGAGCCCTGAGCTGCGATTGGCCGACGAGGAGACCGTCCCGGGTGGCGAAGACACGCGCTGATTGGGCGACAGAGGCTACTTTCTCTTCCCATCCCTGACGGTGCCCAGGCCTCCACCGACCCAGAGGGGGACCAGCTCTGTGCCCCTTCCCCCCGAGAGAGAAGCGTAGACAGGTTGAAACTGGAAGAGGCAGCCTGGGTGATGAGAGCGGCTGAGGATGGAGAAGGGCTCGCTGTGTCTGTCACTCTACGCGTGCGTCCCTCTGATCTCTGGTTTTCCACTCCTGTCTGCCTGTCCCAATCTTTCTGTGTCTCTCCCTGAGAGGCTCGCTCTATCTGTCTCTTTATTCTCTCTGTCTGTCTCTGCTTTTCACCGGCGGACCTCTCTTCAGGGCTGCTAACCCGGGGGTGGGGGCGGGGAAACTCGGAAAAAAAAAAAAAGGCATAAGGAGTCCCGGATGTGTTTAGTTTTCCTTTCCCTGGTCTGCGCTGGGCCTGGGCTCGCTATGGGAGCCTCTCCGAGCGGCTCCTCTAGGGGAGAGTCCAGGATGCTCCCAGAAGGTCCTTTTGTCTTCCTTAGTCTGAAAGAAAGGGACTGAAGGATGGGTGGGGTAGCCTTAGACGTAGACAGACGTGGCAAGGCCCCCCTGGACTAGAAGTTGCAAGCTGGGATGGGGGATTCGGCTCCTTTTCTTGGTTTAAAAGCCCTTCTGGGAAGCCGGGACTCTAAATCTCACATACAGATCGATCCCCGATGCACATGCATCTATATGCTGAGGTTTTTTTACCCGGCTGCGGCGTTTGTTCTCAGGAATTTATTATGGCATTCAGACTAAACTGCTGGAAAAAAAAATAAAAGGAGCAAAGTCTTGGCTAGGAGCTGAAGTGTCCCCAGCAGGATATGACGCCAGGAGTGTTGTAAAGACTGTCTGTCCTTAGAGAAGGTACCATTGTGCATAGCCTTTTATTTATAACTTGGTAAGTGCCAGCGAACTCGTCTCCTTTACACCCCCGAGTGCCAGCCCTGCGTTCTGCACCGCTCTTTATTCCCTCGAGTCTATTCAGGGACTGTCACTCTGGGGCCGAGAGGTATTCAGGGCCTTAATCAATCAAAAGGATGAGAATCAGGCAGGTTTTTTCCCTTTGAAATAAAGGAAACAATGACTTCTGGGCTTCAAGTTCCCCCTTTTTCCTTTTATGATATTTGAATTTTTCCTGCCCCCGAGTCCTCCACCCCTCTCTCTATGTCCCTCTACGCCCATCTCCTTTGACAGTTTTGACGTGAACTCAGGCCCCCAATCCTACTTGCCCACCCCCTAATTAAGGCAAACTCAAGAGGCAAGATTGGTGGTTGCGGGGCTGGGGGTGGGGGGTACGGGTAACTGTTCAAAGTCTATGAGCTGGCCCTTTAAGAGTTCACTCCCAGTGGGAAAAGCTGGGTAGCTCTGTGCTCCCCTTCAAGTCAAAAGGCTTCCTTGACCCTGGGAGCAGGCGAGACAAGCCTCTGGGGACTCCAGAAAATGTCTGGACACCCCACCCCCACCCACCCACACTTGGGGGAGGAGCATTTGAGTTCACAGTGGAAAGCCCAGAAGCTGTTTGCCGGGAGTCCTGCTTAACCAAGTTTTATATTAAATGATTCAGTTTGTCAAGGCACACAGCTTTCTCACTCCCCTTTTCAGGACTGGGGTCCTTCAAGTTCTGAGTACGTGTTTTCTAAAGCTCAGCACACCCATAGCAACTGAGCCAGACTTTCCCAAGTTTTTTTTTTCCCTCTCCATAGCTGAGCAGAGCCGGGTTTTGCTCTTTGTAAGGTCAGCTTTAATCCGCGGGAGGATGAGGGACCCAAGGTGAACTTGAAGAGGGTATAAATTCAGGCTGCACACCCCGTGAAAAGGGATCCCTCCTTGAGGGTTAGGGCCCTCTGGGGCCGAGTCTCCTCTGGTTTTTAGTTCAAGGCTTTAGTGGTATGCTTCAGTTCTCCAGAGGGCTGATCCTGCTGGAGAGCCAGGGAATGGTAACTTGTTTGTACCAAGTGGCTGCGGATTCCTTTCTGGGTTCAGAGAGTCCTCTGGGACACTTCCACCGAAGTATTGCCAGTTGAACAGCTCATGGGTGCCAGTTCAACAGTACCTTCCTAGTACTTCAATAGTACTTACCACCTGCTAGGAAAATGTGTACTCAGAGGCAGAGGAGATGAGGTAAGGGCGGGGGCAATGACTGAGTTCCTTTCCACCCGTGCCCAGCACTCTCCGTTTCACATGCTAACTAAAGGATAAGGCCAACTCATCTCTGCCCAGAAGGCCCCAGAGGTCCTGGGGGCACTGAGTGGATGCAGCAGCTGGGCTATTTCTAAAGCTCCATGTCGAAGGCCAAGGTGCTGGTGACATTGGCTGAGGATCTTCTGACCATGGCACCTACCCCGCCAAACCAAACCAGGCAAACCAGACTTGGAAGAAGCCCACAACAAGTTATCACCTCGGGGTCTGACAATTCCCGGTTCCCAGACGTTTAGAAGGCTTGACTTGTCTCTTTCTCTCTCTCTCTCCCTTTTTCCCCAATGTGGCTGGAAGCTGAAACCACCCGATCCCGACAGCCTGTGTCAAGAGTCTCCACCCACAGCGCTTGCCTCAGCTAGAAGCCACTGGGCTACCAAGTCCAGGTGCTCAATATGGCCACAGTACAGCCACTAATTAGACAAATGAGTGCCAGCGGTAGATCCAGGAGGGAGAACCCAGGTCTGGACAGCAGCGCTATTCCTCAGGGGCATGGCCAACCTCCAGTGTGTCCAGGGAAGTGCCTGCAACAATCCTGGGAACGATCCTGGCATCCAAACCTGCCATTCACATATTTGTAAAATGACATTTGAGTCTTGAGGACAAAAATAGTATAATTTAACCCTTACAACATGTGGCTGACTCCTGTATCCCCCTCCTACACACACACACACACACACACACACACACACACACACACACACTTTCACACTTTAGAGATGTTTCGGGTAACATAGATTAGACTGACAGTTCAAGCCTGAGTGGACTATGCGTACTTCTTGGATCTGGGAATCTACATCCCAAAGGCCTGGAGTGGCTTCTGCTCGGGCATGGCAACACTTTTCTCTAGGCAGCCTCCTCACTTGGGGGCGGTGGTGGGGAGGGAGTGGTTGTCCGTGCAGGAGCTTCCCCAGGCCTTCCAGAGATGATCTAGCTTCTAGGAGGACGGAAAGTCTTAACCCAGAATTATAATCTATGTAAAATAATGTTAAGAGAGAGAGGAGTAACGTGGTGGTGAAGGCCTCCAGGGATCTTTCTGCTGGGTCTGGTGGGAGAGTCGCTGAGGCAGGGACCGGCCCAAGAGGGTGGGGAGGTAGAGGTTGCTTTACTGCACCGCTGGGCGGCAGGATACAGTGGGACAACCGCCGAGGAACCCACAGCCCTACAACAAGGAGTAAAATAGAACTCCAGATTCCGGGTCACGGGCTTCCTGACCAACAGTGTTACCTACTGGCGAATGCGTGGGTTTAAATCCGCGCAGTAGCGCGGCCACCACAGCATCAAGGACGGTCATTGTGCGCCCCAATTCCACAGTCGCTTGTCAAAAGCGTTGGCGCCGCTCTTCTCTCCGTCAAAAAAATCAGGCAGGGTGAGCTTGGATTTAGAAACAAGAGGCGGATCTGGGCGCCGCATTGAAAAGTCTGGGTGAGCCACCGCGGGTTTGTCCCTGCCATGCCCCTGTAGCTGAGGGGTCCTTGGGGGAACTTAGAGCAGGTTCGCAATAAAGAACATATGGTTTGTTGGAAAGAAAGAGTAAAGGAAAAGGAAAAGAGGAGAGGAAGAGAAAACTTTTTAAACAAAATTGAAAGCCAACTGAACAGCAGAACCTGCGACTCTCTAGTCTTACAGAAGTTCATTTGCAAGATTCATCTTTATATAAACACAATGGTGATCTGCCGCAGCCGGAGGAGTCTTGCAAAATAATAATAATGATAATAATAGTAGTAATAATAATAATACATTAATCCTCGCTGCACGCACCGATGGGAGTAAACTGAGGAGGAGGACTTGATCTCTAAAAGAGCCAATTCCGTGACTGCCTGTGAGCGGAGGTCTGGCTCTGGTGTGTCTGTGGTTAGGGGGTAAGGAGAAAGGGCTTTCCTTAGCCTGAGGACTGCCTGATTAGTACCCGGAGCAGCCCGGGTTGCCTTTGTGTAGAAGCAGGCAGAGAGGTTGAGTTCTGGCGAGAGTAGTTCGGAGGAGTGAGTCAGAGAAGCGAGGTCTACAAACTTTCTAAGGACTGCTGACTGGAACAGGAAGGTAGACAAATGACCCTCCCGGGAACTACTGTCCCAGGGAGACTGGACATAAGTGCCCGCACTGTGAATCCTGCTGTAGGGGCTGACAGGGCTGTGGAGTAGGAAAGTGGTGGTGATGTGGCGCGGGCGAGGTAACAGGCCTTTGCGCTGGAATGAGTGCAGACTTGTTTCTGAGTCATCCCCGTGCTGGCATCAGGGCAGAGGGGTGACACAGCTCCTCTGGATCCGATCCCGACGACGACCGCACAGGAGATTTTTGTGCCGGATGGTTTCAATCGGAGGGATGAGGTTCAGTTGATTAATAGGAGCAAGAAGGGAGAAAACTCAAAAACCAATGTTCACGTGCAGGGTGTCCCCGCCGAGCCTGGACGCCAGTCACAAGGGAGTCACAGCAGCTGGAGGCTGATGGCTGCGATCTTGCCCAGCTCCGGGAGACTCTGGGTTTTAAAGACGAGTCTCGGGAGCGGGAGCCGGGAGCCGCTGCAGCCACCTGAGCCGAGGAATCTCAACAGGTGGAAGAAGCAGGGTTTCCAGCCCCTAAGCTGGATTTGATCTGGCTAAGGCCCTGAGGGGACGAGGCCTGGAGCTAGGAGGGGGACAACCGGAAGCTGCCAGGGTTGCACCTGCCTGGAACAGACTCACAGCTGGAGAGTGCGCTCGGAGGCGGACTAGGCAACTTAGCTAGGCAGGGAGGGACTGCTGTTTTCAGGATCCTAAGACTTTCTTATGGTGAAGAGGGTGGATAGAAGAGCATAAGGGGGGGGGGGGGTGAAAAGTGGGGTGGGGAGATACCGAGAAAGAAGGAAGAAAAAGTGGAGGAAAGGCAAGATGGATCGAGAAAAACAAACAAATAAACAACAACAACAACAATACCCGCTCTGACTGAGAATCACCCTGTCCTGGTGGAATTGCTGGACGTGACCTAAGTGCTAAGTTCCTTCCTAGACTCTAAACCAGTTTCTCCTTCTCTAACTTTTTCTCCACACCCTCACCCCCGGCCCCCCATCAAAGGAAAATGCTCATCCCCTTTAAAAATACAATTTCTTTTTCTCTAGGCGAGAGTGGGAGCAGAATTATTTTGAATCCCAAGCTGCTTGGGAACAGGAGAATCACGAGGGTAACTCTGAACAGATGAAAACTGACCATCTCGGACAATGAAACGAAGCAGCAGCCAGAGAGACGCCAGAACTTAGCGCGTGCAACTGCTGTTGTGCAGACGTAAGGCCCTCTCAAAGTCATCTTGCCGATAGCTGTCCTGGGTCCGCGTGGTGGCAACTCACTAAAGTCACTGTGGAAGGTTTGCCCCTTCTTGAGAAGGGGGGGGGGAGAACCCTTCACGAGGAGTATTCCAATTCCCAGCATAGAGCCAAGAGTCAAGACATGTAGCCCCAAGAGGAATGCGCGTCAGAGAGCCTTTCTTCTTTCTTCTTTTCTTTTCCAAACGAAATCTAATACTATCTGGCTGCAAAAATATATATCACCGGCTCTGAGTCTGAAAGATTAACATTCGGATACGTAGGAAATGTAATCTGCATGGCTAATTGATTCTCAGCGTATCAGTTTAAAGGATAAAGATCGATATCTGCATATGATGGATATTGTATTAATAGGGACATAAATAAAGGCCGAAGAGTCGTTACCGAAACCTTTGAAGCTGCTTCCTGGCTCTGCCGCCCTTCTAGGGGCCACTCTGTCACCCCCACCTTCCCCCACCTTGGCGGAGCTGGAAGTACCGGCTTATTTCACTGCGGAGGGAGAGGGGAAGTCAAGAGAGCATTTTTAAGCAGCAGGGCTATAGGGGAAGAAGACACTTTTTCTCCTGGGCTGGTGGAGAGGGACTGTAATGCCGGGTGTGGGGGAGTGAACTTACCACACCCGTATACCAAGAAGCACAGACCCGCTGATGCAGGGGGTGAGTTTCCATGTAAACCTTAGCCTTAGAAACAGAGAGCCGGTCGCTCGCTCACCTTGGCTCTCGGCTCCCAGAACACCTATCAAAAACCTGGGGAAAACCAAGAGTGGATGATCCGGGGTGAGGGGTAGGAATCAAGCTCGTGCCCTCTGGGTGGGTCAGAAGCAGCTCAAAGGCTACTGCGGTCTGCAGGCTGGCGAGTGCCCTCCCAACCAAACTACCTCTTCTGAAGAAAGGGAGGCTCCTCTGGATCAGAGGGCCTGGAGGGAAGTTGGAGGTGAGCTCCGGGAATGGAACCTCCTAGACAGCAGGGCGAAGAAATGAAGGTGGGGTACACCAATCCCTACAAGAACCCCTCACCCACTGATTGCCAATTAGTCTTGAGTGCTTCTGGCCTCCTCCACCACGGAGCTCGCAGCTCACACTGCTTAGAGAGCATTCCCAATGCAAATAAATCACCCTCAGCGACCCCCCCTTCTCCATTAATTAAGAGAGACATTCCGACAAAACGAGTGTAATCTTTATTAATTACTCAGCCCTCAGAGCGCGGCTCGCATCAATCACGCCCAAAGCGAAAGTACCGTGCACGCCAGATCCTTTCCCAGAGCACATTTGGAGGAGCCGAAATGTTACCACTGCTTTTATCTTTCTGGGTTGTCCCCGCAGCAGCCGTCAGCTCCGGTGGGGTGGTGACCAGGCCTTCCTACAAACCCAAGCCCTCTTTGCCCCTGGCTCCCGCCACCCGCCCAGCTAGGGAAAAGCCTCCACCCAAGAACATCCCTTATTTGGGTATGCGCTTGTTTGCACAACTAGTTCGGGAACGTTCCTGGCCCAAACCCTCCACCGGAGTCCTCTCTTGGCTCCTGCAACTCCCGGTTGTCTTCCAACTTCCTGAACATGATAAAAAAAATCTTCCAAGGCCCGAACCCTGGCAGAGCCTCGATCCTGGCAGTTTCAGATCATCTTAGGCCCTCTTGGTAGGAAGTAAAGACCTCGTCCAGTCCGCCTCCCCATAACATCTGTGAGATCTTCCCTAAATAGTGAAGCGGTGAGATTTTTAGATGTTCAAGTATTCAACGCCTTCTGGTCCCCTAAGGACATAGTGCCCGCCCCGGGCCAGGTGCCTGTGCTGAGGCAGAGACACTCCAGTTCTTGGCAGAGAGAAAGGTCTCAGGTTCCAGGCAGCCAGTGGAAAAGCTGGCTGGAAATGGGGCAGGGGTGGGGGTGTGGTGGGAGATAATTCCAGGTTCTTCACCCCTATGGCACTCTGCTCCTGGGATGCAGAGCCTCTAGGTACTTATGGAAGGATGCCCTGGCAAGTAAGTGGGGGGACCACTCCTCTGGAATTGGCGTCTTGGCCTATCCTTGCCCACCCCCACTCGAACCCCATCTGTCCAACACCACCCTAGCAAGTCATGCCCTCCTGGTATCTTGAATCTAGACTGTAGAGTATGAAATTTCTCCGCTTCTGTAAGAATTAAAAGGTGTGTGTGTGGGGGGGGGTTCAGGGCTCAAACCCACAATAATGACCTCCAAGGCCCCAGTGGATGATGTATGACCTGCAAATCCCTCTTCCTGTACCCCGAGGGACACTTCATCTGTTCCTAGTTGACTTCCTTGGCTTTGCAACCCAATTATAAACACTATATGAAGCTCAGCTTTGGAAGTACAGCCCTCAGTGCATCCCTGCCCTAAAGGATTGCTTAGCCAGCCTTACTCCATTCCTTGTACTCTTTTAGCCTGATATTCCTTTTAGAGCTTCTTCTGGAAGCAGAAAAGTCTAGCTCTCTTTAGAGGGGCTGCAGGGAGGTGCCCCACCATGGCCCACAGTCTTGGGTACCTGTGTCTTGTAGAGAAACACACCCTGTGACCTGCTTTGAGCAGCCACAGGCTGGAAAAGCTGGAGGGGAAGAAGACTGGGACAGGATAAGGGGGTGGGGGAAGTAACCAGAGCTAGTACTCCCCGCTCCCCTGTAGGTCATGCCAAGAGTCCCTTCCTCTTCCCTGCCACTTCATTGGCCAGGTCACACTTGGGCTGCTGTCCCTTCCTTTACTTCATTGGAAAGTCCTTAAGAAGAGATCCTGTTCATTTGTTCACAGGTCACCTCGGGAACCAAAGGCAGTCACAACATTTGGGTATCCTCGGCTCTCATCTTGGCCACCGCTGACTGCAAATGGAGTTTTTATTTGATAGAAAATGAAACACACTGTTCAGGTCCTCACTCCCCTGGACCTGTTGCTCTCATCCACTACACTGCAGAAAATTCTCTCCAGAAAATCAGAGGAGATGGAGGTTCTAAGGAGCCAGCCATCACACACACACACACACACACACACACACACACACACACACGCTTGTGAATTTTTGAGGCAAGCAGAAAAGACACAAGGAGAGCTGTAGAAGGAAGAACACTGCACATAGGACTGCAAGTTATTAACAGGAAGGCGTTGGCATCAGAGCATCCTTGAAAAGCCTTGGGAGTTTGGGACCAAGGAGGAGGAAGTAGAGCTGACAACATTGGCAGCTTGAAAAGAGGCTCCCAAGTCCTTAGGACAGTAACTGCTCCCCTAAAGGGGGCCACTCTCACCTGTCTCCAACAACTGATGAAGCCAAGTGTCCCCATACCTTGACCCTATGTCTGCAGGAAGAACAGAAAACTGAAGCAGTTCCATGTGGAAAGAGAATCACTGTAAGATCTCCAGAGCTGGAGATACTCTCAGAGGGACCAGCAGCCCTGTCACAAGAGGCCCACAATTGTCACCCCTTGTCATGGAAAGGACCATCTCTGAACAAGATCATCCAAAGGGGCCGAGCTTATAGATCCAAAGGTCAGAAGAGCAGAGCAAACTGTGTGGTTTCGTTAGGGGACCCAGGAAAACAGGAGCCAGACCCAGGGGCTTTCAGGAGCAGAACGTCAGATCAGGCTGAGAAGGAGAAAGCAAGACCTTTTCTAGCTCAAAGCTACGATGATGATGATGATGATGATGATGATGATGATGATAATACACAATTGGAAAGATTATTCCCAACTGAGAGGGGAAGAGCCTGGAGAGATCACACTCAGCAGGGCAGAATGACTAGAAGAACACACCAGTATCTGGAGATAGGAACTGAGTCCCTGTACCACTCCTGCATGCCCAAGGAATGCACAGCTGGGAACAGCAAGACCTCTGAGGTGAAAGGACATTCTAGAAGGAAAGCATGACAGTCACATTACTATGTCCTCAGATCCTTCACTTAGCATTGACTTAATAATTCAATTTGTTTCACTCTCGAGATTGAGAAATTCCTTGGTTTTTTTTTTTTTTTGTTTTTTTTTTTTTGTTTTTTTTTTTAAAGCTAGATAGAGCTTGGATGCTGCCATCTCAAATCATGAAATGCAAGGTTCTTGGGGGAAATGGGGCATGTGAATAGCATGCCAAAAACATGTGAATAGCATCTATCCTTGGAGAAGTTATAGAGCCCCAGCCTAGTGGCACATGCCTATAATTCCAGCACCAGGGAGACTGAGCTAGTAGGATCAGGAGCTCAGGGCTAACCTAGGCTTCATTTTAAATTTGAGGTTAACCTGGGCTACATGGAACCCTGTCTCAACAACAAAAGTCAAGAGTCAAAAATAAATAAAATAACAAAATAGACATTATGGAAGTGTCAGAGTGCGGACTCCAGAAGAAAACATCATCATCTCCTTTCCAGTACCACAACCTGGTAAACCACCTCTTCTGCCTTCTTCTCTGTCATCCAATCTCAGCCTCTGTCTTACTCTATAAAACTCAAAGGATATGTCCAGAGTCCTAGCATTGACAACCTAAGAGCTTAGACAGCCTGAAGTTCCCTACTCTAGCAAACAAATTAACCATCTCAGTAGAATTGGGGGAATCTGTTGTTGTTTTGCTCTTTTGGGGGGGGGGGCTCACCACCCAGATCCCAAATAAATCACATATGGAGGCTTATTCTTAATTATAAATGTCTGGCCTTAGCTTGGCTTGTTTCTTGCCAGCTTTTTCCTTAACTTAAATTACTCCATCTACCTTTTGTCTCTGGCTTTTCCCATTCTCTTACTTCTGTAAGTCTTACTCTACTTCGTGGCTTGCTGTGTGGATGGGTGGCTGGCCCCTGAAGTCCTCCTTCTTTTCTGGCCACTTCTTCTTCCCCTCCCAGATTTTTCCTTCTATCTATTCTCTCTGCCTGCCAGCCCCACCTATCCTTTCTCCTGCCTCACTATTGGCTGCTCAGTTCTTTATTAGACCACCAGGTTTTTTAGACAGGCACAGTAACGCAGCTCCACAGAGTTAAACAAAGGCAACATAAACAAAAGGAACATACCTTAAAATAATACTCTACAACAGGAATCCGTATGTACTGACAATGCTAGTTAAATAATAAGACTAATATGTTTAGTGGTTGCATCGTTTAAGCTGACAGTGTTCTCAATTCACTTACAGCTCAAAACGGCCAGTTAAGTGATGGTAAGAGAGCACAGAGATGCTAATAAGCCTGCCCAAGGACACACAGCTAGGAAGCTCGGGTGCTGTTTTGAACTCAGAACAACCTAAGCTGCTGATCTCTGCAGCCAGAAATCCTCAATTTCCAATCCAATCAAATCCATAAGAGTTGAGATCAGGAAGCTACCTAAGATTGCCACTTTCCTTGTTTGCCTTGTTCTGTTAATAATTTTCAACACATTTATTTAGTTGTTTGTTTGTTTGTTTTTGTCTGTTTGTTTGTTTGTTTGGAGATAGGGACTCACTCTGTATCCCAAGCTGGCCTAGAACTCACCAACCTCTTGCCTCGGTCTTTCTACTCCTAGGATCCCAAAGGTAGGACATCACCCTCAGCCAAAGGTTGCCTTTGATGTTTTGAGGGATTAAAAGCGGTGGTGGTGCACCCCTTTAATCCCAGCACTCAGGAGGCAGAGCCAGGCGGATCTCTGTGAGTTTGAGGCCAGCCTGGTCTACAGAGGGAGATCCAGGACAGGCACCATCGAGAGAGAGAGAGAGAGAGAGAGAGAGAGAGAGAGAGAGAGAGGGGGGGGGAGGGGGGAGGGAGGAAGGGAGGGAGGGAGGGAAACTAGCTCATTTCGATAGAAAAGAATTCAGAAATGTACCCCACCTCGGTGACCTTTTAAAACACATCTCCTGGTGTAAAGCCACCACAAACCTTTTGTTTATTTTACACAAGCGTTTCTGCTTCTCTAGCGAGACACGTTGTAGGCAGGTGAGACACATAATAGGCACAAGACTATTTGCAGAAAGACTTCAAAGGCTTCGCGTCTTCCGGCCTCCCTGCAGCGAACAGCTCTGGTTTTGGAAGGCGCTGGGTTGGGGCTTCCTGAGGTCCTCACTGGCGCTGAGCACCTGCTGCCTTCCCTGCTAACCACCACCTCCCCACCTGCTTCTGCATCCCGGTCCAGCTGGGTGGCAGGGTTGGACTGTGAGGCTGAGAGGACCGTTGTCCTAGGCGCCAGCACGAAGGCGCCGGAAGGCGCGACCCCTTTGGGGGTCGAGGAGTGATTTACAAACGGAAACCCTAAGGTTCCCAACCGTATCCCCCACTGCGCTCCCAGGTGACAGACACCGGACCTCATACCTTGTGAACTTGAAGGTCAGCCTGGCTTCGAACCTGCAGGCATCATTCTGCCCGTGCTTCCCGAGTGCTAGAATTACCTATGTGCTCCTTCGTTCGTTCGTGGTCAGTCATCTGGCGGCAGACACAAAACTGAAGCTGGGCACTCACCAAGGGCTGGTTCCCCAGCCACAGGTGGCAGAGATTCCACAACCCTAGATCCCCGCCCAGCAGGAAAACCCAAGGAAAACGACTCCTTGCGCAATCTAACTCCTGCTCTGGGTACCTGTACTAGTTCTAATAGACGGGGACTTGCTGGCGAGCTGGTGGGAATCCAGGGGTGTTAAAAACTCCATCTGGTCGCCTGGCGGCGGTGGCACAAGCCTTTAATCCCAACACTCGGGAGGCAGAGCCAGGCGGATCTCTGTGAGTTCGAAGCCAGCCTGGTCTACAGAGCGAAATCCAGGACAGGCACCAAAACTACACAGAGGAAACCCTGTCTCGAATAACAAAACAAAACAAAAACAAACAAACAAAAAACCGCTCCATCTGGTCATTCGTAAATAATAATACTCTTCAGACCCTGAAGTCGGGAAATGTCACCGGAGAGACCTGGGTCTGAAAACCAAGGTTACACAAAAAGCGTCTAGGTGTGGCTGTGGGAGAGCTCTTGGCTTTAGCAGGCAGAAGGCCTGGGCGACCACCGCCGAGGCAGGGAGAGACTAAACCAGTCATCTCAGCTACATGGGTGCCTGAGTGGATAAGACACAGACGCAGGGCTGGGGGAGTGGCTTAAATGGTAAATTACTTGCTTGGCAGGTAGGAAGGCCTGGGTTCGACCCTCAGCACCGAATAAAATCTGGTGTGGTGGCTGTGAGTGACCTGTAGACCAGCATAAAGTAATAAACAAGTGAGACAGGGCTACGTGAGAGGTATTCTCTCTCTCTCTCTCTCTCTCTCTCTCTCTCTCTCTCTCCCCTCCCCTCCCCCCTCTCTCTCCTCTCCTCACCTCCCCTTCCCCTTTTATCTCTGCAGAAAAGGTGTGGCATCGAGACAGCTGGCTCCCTTCATGCATTTCTGGACTGTACCTTTGAGACTTGGAGTTCTCCTGGTCCTCTCCTTTCTGGATCTCAAACGCATATGTACCTGGGCTGGAAAGGGGGCGTTGCAGATCCCAGTCTGCCTCCAAGTATGTCAAGGATTCTGTCCTGCTTAGAAGACCAGTGGGGCCACAGAGAAGACCCCAGCCCCAGGATACTGTATTCTTTCCAGCTGACTCTAAGGCAGCAACCGCCCTCCCTTCCCACTCTCCACCCTAGCCATCCTCAGCGCAACAGCTGCCCCCAGGTCTTCCGATGATAGCAGAAGACGCCTGTGGATCCCTGAGCCAGCCTCTACACGCTCTCCCTCATCCAGAGGCCCAGCAGGTGACTGCACTCAAAGGTAGAAACTTCAAGGCTTGCCTTGCTTCGCAGGACTGAAGGTGGGTCTGTGTCAGGGCAAATCTATTTACACCTAGTTCCAAGGGCATGGAATTAATGTGCATAAGGAACTTGATAAAGGAACCTAACAGCTCTCCAGTGATTATTTCAAGACTCAGCAAGCAAGCTCTGACACCGAAGCCAGAGCCAAAATCTGCACCTGTCCCCAACACGAGAGGAGATAAATGTAGCTAGCCCTCCGCTGCCACTGGCCTCGACTACACAGGTCGTTGGAGTCTGCTCACTTCCGCAAGACTTCCCTCCTTATTAAGAAATTGCCCCCACTCTTTGCTTGTTTATAGCAAATAAACTATATTGCTGAGGCTGGTCGCCAACTCCTGGACTCAGGCAAACCTCCTGCCTCAGTTTCCTTGAGTGTCTGAGACCACAGACACCGTGACCGGGGTAGGAAGAAAGTTCGCAGAAAAGTCTCAATTTAGAAGGCACTAGGTTAGGATAATGACAGTACACCGACAGAGAGAGAGAGAGAGAGAGAGAGAGAGAGAGAGAGAGAGAGAGAGCGCCAAAGCAACGGTTCAACTATTAAATAGCCTTCCTCTAGTTCCAAAGTATAACCACTTCCTAAATCCAAAAACTGCCCATCTCTTTCAAGGAATTTCTATTTAAAACAAAACAAAAGTAGCAGGGTCGAGTTCATTAAAGTGAGATTAGGAAGACAGTGGCGTTTCATTAAAGTGTGAAATATATGGCTCTCAATTTTAACAGCTTAGAAAATCACCTGGGGCGCCTTTTAGAAATACTACCTCACCGCCCCCCTCCCGGCCCCGGCCAATCAACAGCGGCCTCTGAGGGAGGGCGCTTCCGCATACTTCTCCCAGCCCGCCAGGTACAACTGGACCTGCGTAGAGACGCTGCGCGAAGGCTTCCATCAAGAAATATATTCTCTCTGTGTGTCTCATAAGAAATAGGCCTTTGCAGACAAATCATTTTCCCTGCTGTGGTTGCTCCTCCAATAGCTTTCCCCAGAAAAAAGCTTTATAATTCTCACTGGGAATTATAATTCCTCCTGCCCAAACCGTAAGGGCAGATGCAACACCCTCTCGACCCCTCAAGTTCGATTGGAAAATTATTTTGTCAACGAGCACACAATAGAAATATTAATTTATACACAGAGAAACCCTATCTTGGAAAAACAAACGAGCAAACAAAAAAGAAATATTAATTTATAGGTGACGGAAACTACTCAGTGCCCGAGGGGACCACAGTCCATGGTTTCTGAAAGAGCTGTTGAAATAAAGTGTCTTTCTGCACAGATGAGACACTTTCTTATGTTTATGTTGGGATTTGTTTTGAAATATTATAGGTTAGGAAGATTTTTCCACCCCGTCTTTTCTCATTCCAGCCCCTCCCACACACGCTGGACCCCCTAGAAATTGGCATTTCTAAACCAAAGATAATCCAATTTTACATGCAAAGACAACTGTTTTTGTAAAGGAAATGCGCGCATTCTTCCGAAGCTCCTAGGAATATTCTTGGTGATTGGATTATAAACACTCACTTCCCCAAATGTCTTATGATCAGGAGTGGTTGCAAATTTATCATGGAAACAAAATTGCTTCTCTTTGGCAAATTTTAGGTCTGCTTAAGAGAGCAGAAACCTCGGAATCAAAATTGATTGAAGGGAATAGTGACGGGGTAATCCTTACAAGCCTTATCTTACACAGACAATCAAGAGACCTAGTGAATTACGGAGAAAACCTCCGCTGCGCTTGATTCATCCACGGAACTGCAAACTAAGGTCGAGTCCAGTTGTTTCTAATACTCATCTAAGGGATGAGACAGTGGCTGCTCGAATAATAGGAGCCTTTTAAGCCACACTCTAAGATCCCCAGTAAAACACGACTTCAAAGGAAGAGAGATGTATATTTAACAAAGATGCATGCCCACGATTTGAATCTACTCGTTTGTGTGAAAGCAGAAATGTAAAGATACTACCAATCTGTTTATTAGCAATAAACAGATATTAACGATTAGGAATTAAGTTGTGTGAGAGAGTACCAGTTGGGTCAAATCAGAGTAATCAGATGGCGGAAGCTACAGAAATCCATAAAATTAGCAGGTTAGTGAACAGGATTGAGAGTTAATAAAACAGGGAGTATCAGGTAATGCGCAATGCAACAGAACTGATTCTTGGTGTTGTGAGGGAAACCTTCTGCCACTCGCTATAGAAAGCACAGTACAAACATGCTCATAAACATATCCTAAATGTCACAATGCAGAAACTCTTAGAAACAGAAGCCAAAAGTCTTCACTGTGGTTCCGTTGTTGTCTATGCAGTGTGAGGTCCCCTGCAGGGTCTCATTTTCCCTCAGGACTCCAAGTGCTTTTTGTCAATATATTTCTTATGCACGTGTTTTGTTTTGAGACAGGGTTTCTTGTGTTGCCCGGGTTACATATAGAGCTGAGAGTGACTTGAACTCAGGATCGGTCTGCCTCCCCCTCCCCAGGCAGGGCTGGCATAACGGGAGGGCACCATGCACCATCATGCTCAGTTTTAGGCACACCGGGGATCAGACCTATGCCTTCTTTGCACCAACTGTGCTAATCCTTGGCCCTTAGTTTTTCCACCCTTAAAAAAAATCCTTATGAAACAGAGGCAAGCCCCCCACCCCCTTACCTATGGCCCTCAGATCTCAGAAGTTACTGACTGACAGATTGAGTCGAGGAGCCAAGTTGTCCAACATTTATTTCAGAGTTTTCCTTCTGCCAACTCAACACTGTATTTATCAGCCACTTACTTTGTGTGAAGAACTCACCAAGGCTTTGTGGGAAGACCAGAAAAACGAGATTTCTGTCCTTGACTTTACATTCTGGTTACAAACAATGGCACTCCCCCCTCACTCAATGGGGCAAACCAACAAGACTTCTGTAGGCAATTTTAAACCTCGGGAAGGGTAGACAGTGGTTCAGTATCTGGGGACAGATAGTAGACATGACAGAACTCTCTGGGAAAGGGATATTAAATTCTTGAATGAAAGCTGCAACATGGGTGCTGGAAGCTTCAGCATTTTAGCTGTTAGTCCTCTTGTGAACACAGATCCTCCTGCCTGCAGAGGTTGGTCACTGAACTTTCCTTCCCATTTTACAGAGGAAGAGTCTGAAGTTGAAAGAGGTCAAATGATTCCCCAACATCTTTCCAAATAAGGAGAAAGCGATCTTCAGAAGGTATCTCCTGGCTGCAGGTGTGAATGCGCTTTCTGGAGATGGATCCTGCTTGTCAAATCAGGTAGTGTTGGGGGGGGGGGGGGCAAGCAAGCATCCAACCTCTTGCTCTCAGGATAAATGCTTTCGCTTGAAATTTAGAGGAATCTGCAGCCTTGCACTCAGGCACAAGTGGGGTGATGGGATACCCAAGTTCCTGAGAGGCTGTGCAAGGCAGACCACATAGAGACTTACTGGACCTTCTTATCCAGGATTGAGTCACTGACCTCTAAAATGCTGAGGGGAAGCTGGCAATGGTGGAATACTCCTTTGATCCCAGCACTGGGGAGGCAGAGGCAGGTGAATCTTTCTGAGTTTGAGGCCAGCCTGGTCTACACAGCAAGTTCTAGGAGAGTCAAGGCAACAAAGAGAAACCTGTCTGGAGAAACAAAAACAACAAATGTTGAGGGGAAAATTGTCATGGGAAGATGGGAAAGTGCCTCCCATTATCCCAGAAGCCCTCTAGACAGTTCAGACATTATTCCAACAATGACTTTCCAAACTCCTGCTTTTTCTAAGATGCTTACATGTCAGACCTTTCCACATATGGAATCCAAGTTCTGTTACTAGTGTGCATATTTAAGACATACCCAAGCCAGGCATGGTGGTGCACACCTTTAATTCCAGCACTCGGGAGGCTGGAGTTCTGTGAATTAGAGGCCAGCCTAGTACACAAGGCAAATTCCAGGGCTGTTATACAGTCTGTCTTGAAAAACCAAAAAAAAAAAAAAAAGAGACATTTTCGTAAACACAACATATATGCATGTGGAGATGCAATTTGCTGTAGTAATTACAAACAATCTCTGCACTGGAGGTAAAGAAAGGGGGGATAAAGGATGTGTATAAATATAAAAATAGCAAAAGGTATATGGTTAAATCAAATGGGAGAAGGCTCACACATCTGAATGTCGGAGGAGCAGACAAACATTTCTGTCACCTCATTTTGCCGCCACTCCATTTCTGGTGACAAAGTTAGAAACTAGCAACCAAAGCAAGGTCAGCCAAGGTGAAAAACACCTCTAAGTACGGAGCCTCTAACGGTACCTGTTTAATTTTTCCAACGATTTTAACTCCAACTTTTAACTCAAGAAATGTACATGCGTAAACCGTGAAAGAAGCAAAATGTGGCTCTCGTTGTGATGGGGGCAGCTCAAAGACGCATTCCTTCTGTGTGAGGAACAGCTCATCCGACATCATTGGTTCACTTCTGTGGAGCATAAATAAACTGTAAGTAAGAAACAAGCTGGCCCCCAAGTAACTCTAGGCAGACTTCGGGGCTGCCAGTTGAAGGGAATGAAATAGCAAACACATGTTTGGGTACGCATGACCACATCCGCAAAGCCAAGGTCTGTTCCTAGTGTGCATGTGTCACACATGTACAACCGCACATACACAGATATACGTGTATAGATGCATTTTGGTCACAGTGATTACAAACAGAATGGAGGCACGGGAGGAGGGGAAGGGTGAATAAAACATATAAACACATATAAAAGCAACACAAGCTGTTTGGGGTATAAATAAATCGCAACTCATCTCTGGAATGTGACTCTTATTTGGAACTTGACACAGCTCACAGAAACCAAGAGCAGTGTGATGTGAGAATCGAGTCTTTGTGGATGTTACAGCTACAGGGACTACACTCTTCTCTCTCCAGAATATTACAACAGTTCTCAGCGAGTCTGCAGGGAGTCTTATTAAAGCTCAAAAAAAAAAAAAAAAAAAAAAGGGCTGGGCCAGAAGCTCAGTGGTTAGAGCATTGGAGGACCAGGGTTAGATTCCCAATAACCCCATGGTGACACCAATGGCTTCTCACAACTCCAGTTCCAGGGGTTCCAAAGCCTTCTTCTGGCTTCCATGGGCACCAGGATCACACATGCTACATAGATATGCATGCACCCACACACTTTAAAAAAATAGGAAAATTTCTTTAAAGAAAAAAAAAAAAGCTCAGAAATACACACAAAATGCTCATCTTCACCAGCCACACTCTAGAATGTGAGTTACTTCCCATTCAAAATGTGCAGTTGGGACTTGGATGAAAATGTGTATCCAAGGAAAAGAAAGGCTGTGTAAATAGCTTGGAGCAATTCCACCATGAAATAAAATTGTACCCAAACCAGTGTGGCTTATTTTCTATGAACACTTCCTATTTTTATTAAGACAACTAAGACATCTAACACACCATATTGTGGTTCCTAAACTGTAGCCACGCTACTTATGGATGGCCAATAAATGACTTCACTCACATGATACATATAAATGCGTCATTCAAGTTCAGTTACTAGGAGGGTGTCAGGGCATCATGCAGAGGACATAATACATGAGGAAAAACAACACCTCCCCCCCCCCATGACATCTCTGATTTTCTTCAAAGCATGAAAACTATCTTTTTCCAACTTTCAAAAGAAGGAATAAGACACTTGTTTCCATACAAAATACATTTAGAGCCACGTTTTTTCTTTTAAAAAGGCAACTACATCATGTGAGGTATACACTCACAAATCATTCCCTTTAGTCTCAAAAATCAGGTCGATATGTATTTCCCCCCATTGGGTGTGGACATTTCAATGATTTCCATGACAGCAGAAAGCCAAACTCAAAATATGATAAATGTACATTTTCTGGATAATCATCAGAGGCAGAGACACTTTCCAGTTTCATCTTTGGGCATTAGTCTATGTTTTCACTGAGTTGAAAGTTGTTGTTTCACAGTATAAAATCTTGACTGAATTACTAACACACCTTGGTTTTCTGCTTCTTGTTCTGAAATGTGTTTGGATCAGAGGTAAGAGAGAAATGAAACGCTCAAAACAGCTTCTAGAGATCTTAATGTGCAACACTTCCAGATTTATATATTCAAAAATAAATTATTTTTAAGTGAAATGTGAGAGTGTGGGGGGGGGGGTGGGGGGGGGTAAGTCACGGGAAAAGGGGAAGCCTATAGTTTATACTCTGTGTAAATAGCTTTCAGTGTCTTCCAGGTGGGGGCAACAGTCAGTCAGTTTTGAGAGAAAGAAGGTCAAGCTCTTTAAGCTCCCTGAGTCGAGTCCGGTTACAGAAGATGAAAATGACTTCCTGGCAGTAACACTGTGAATAAAACAACCGCAAGCCTCCAGGAGATGGGACTTCTGGGCTCGGCTCCAGCCACCAGGCGGAAAGCAGCGGATCACCAACCAGTAC
>CABHPP010148195.1:49313-68057 GCA_902168425.1 Peromyscus attwateri | reverse complement strand
AAAGAGAGAGAGAGAGAGAGAGAGAGAGAGAGAGAGAAAGAAAGAAAGAAAGAAAGAAAGAAAGAAAGAAAGAAAGAAAGAAAGAAAGAAAGAAAGAAAGAGTATGTGAGTGATCAAGGCCCCTGAGTGCCCTTGCCATGCTGAGAAAGAGCCTCAAAGAAACAGAATGCCAGTCAATCAAAGCCATTGACCCCACAGAACCAGAATGCCAGTCACGCCATTGACCCCCCAGAACCAGAATGCCAGGCAAGGCCATTCACACACACACACACACACACACACACACACACACACACACACACCGGCCAACCAGAATGCCAGGCAAGGCCATCTCCTCTCCTTCCTTCTGCACAGGGCCAGTGCATGTAGGCTCCAGCTATACCACCAGCTAATTGTCTTCCAAACAGATGAGGGCTTAGCACCGGGCTTCCTTCCGGGAATCCTTGCAGTCCCCTTTAGCTTAAGATAAATTGTTGCTTCTGATTCAATTTCTTCCCCCCTCCCCCCTCCTCCCTCCCCGAGTGGTTTCCTAAAACAATAAGCAAACACATTTCTCATTCCTGCATTCAATGCTTCAGGCAAGGAGCAGGAGCTCTGCTTAGGGTTCCCAGCACGAACAGGGAATGATCTCAAGGCCCAGCCGGGGAAGGGAGGGGGGGAGTGGGCTCCAAGGAGGACTCAGCTCTCCATGTAATGTGTGGGTACCCAGGGCCCAGCTTGCTTTCCTCTGTCTGTAGTAAGATCATTGTGTTGTGTGTTGGGGAGAAACCTCCTTCTCCTCACATGGCCCAGCTCAGGGTCATGTTCACTCTGGACTCTTCCAGATGTCTCTGACTAGGCTCTCCCTCATACCTACAATAAGCCTTCTCCTCTACCATACCTAGAAGCAGTTATGTCCTTCCTTTTTTATTTTTTATTTTCATTCAGTAAGATTTTGAAGAAGTGAGGTATCTAGTTGGTGTACATCCTTAGTCCCAGCACTCAGGAGCCAGAGGCAAGGATATCTCGATGAGTTCAAGGCCAGCCTGGTCTACATTGCAAGTTCCAGACCAGCCAGTGCAACTATCTCAAAATAAGAAGATTTTGAAGAAAAGACACCTGTTCTGTTAACTTGGATTTGCATTTGGCCTGTAGTTATGGAGTCGTGTCTGTACGTTGTGGGAGGGTCTGTAATCAACTGCTATTTTGAAATGTGATTGAAGAAACAGGAACATAACTTGTACTGGCTACTAAGCTGTGACATCCATCTCATCAGCTCTTCCTGATACCCTGTCCAGGGAAACATTTAAACGGCCATGGTCTCCAATTGTACAAATCAGGAAACAGACTCCCGGAGAGGGGACAGCACTTGACCGGTCTCGGATCTGAGCCTGAGCTCAGATGTTCCTTTGTTTACAACATCAATGTCAAGAAAGAGTGACCAGAGCTCTGCAGGGCCCAAGAGCCACCACATGGTGTCCTCCTAGACGTCTCAAGGGCTTCTGACAGTCCCCTCACCATTCTAAGAACATCCGGGTTAGGAACAACAGTGATAAACGCTAAGGTTTATTTACGAAAACATGCCTGGGACCAGTTGACTACAAAGTTAAAACAAATCGCAAGAGTGTATTGGAATCCAAGGGATGCTGTTTTTATGCCTTGTCAAGTGTGACTGAGAAACAGCAGGAGTGAACAGACTGGAGACTCCCCTCAGCCTCTCCAGAAGGCAAGCGCATTGTGCGATAGAGGCCTAAGAGAAGCTTAAGAACTGAGTAAACTAAGGAGCTGAGTAATGAAAAGCCTCCATTCCAGGCTCCTCCCTCCTTGAATTTATGCAGACCCCAACAAAATAGCAAGAAAGCCAAGCTCAGGGGGTCCTGTCAGTGCCATAGATAAGAACCCAGTCTGAGCTCTGACGGCTCTCACAGAACAGCAGCTTCACCGTCTGAGGAGGTGACCCCCAAACTACTTGGAAGTTACAATTGTCTTCCTAGTGGGTAAGGATTTTTTTTTCAGCCTTCAATATAGAAATGGCTGAAATACACAAACATACAGAATGAATACTTTTAGATATTAAAGAGTCTGGTTGTATTTGGTACTCTAAGTATTTGGGATGTTTAAGAATTTGACTTATTTGAAGGACAAGTCTGCCTTTAAATCTCCCTCCAGCCCCATAAATCCAATCTAAAATATAACTTAGTAATTAACTTAGGTTTTTTTATTTTCTATTGAAAAACAGTCATTTACCTTTGTACACACTTAAGGCTCTCTTAGATTTGTAAGATTTACTTAATCATATGGGAAGGTTATCACTCAAGTAGTGAATATAGAGCCTAAACATGTTGAATTTGTGAAGTGCTGTTTTAAATACTTGAAAATGTTTGGTTAGTTTTGTGCATGGAATGAACAGCAACCAAGCTCCTTAAAAGTGATAGCTAACATCTGGTAGAATTACAAGTAAAATAATAAAAAGTTATGGTGCTAAAACAAAACAAAAATAAGATTTTTATAAAGTACATGATTTTGATAAATACCCTTTAGAAATGCTCTTGGAATTGGAATGGGTGGGTGTGTGTTTGTGTTTTAGGACTGAAAACAACTGCCCCTAGCATAGATTTCTACCACATGCTCAGAACAAATGCTTTAAATTAATTTTGTTTAGTCTTTATAACAATTCTATAAAGTGTGTACTATTCTTATCTTCACTGTCTGGAGCCAGGTGCCTAGATCTGGAATTCTGACCTAAACAGTCAGAATTTCAGATTGTGTCTGTCTTGATCCTTGTGAGAAGGCATCCATCTCAGGGCCCTATTTAAAGGACTGTTAGCAACAGCCTATTGGGACTCCCATGCTCTTTCCCTCAAATGAAGCTAAATGCAATCAAACTGTTCATCAGCATCCAGGCCACGGCTCCTGTCCTCGTCTCTGACTTCCTCCTGTGGCTTAACTCCTCAGTGTGGTCCAACACCTTCAAGCATGGGCATCACCTGGGAAGGAATCCATTAGTATTTCAGAGTCTCAGCCACTCAGCCTTTCTGTATCAGAATCTGCAGTGATGGGTGCCCAAATGGCATACTGCCCCTTAGAGTTCAAGAAGCCCTGCTCGGTGCCATTCATTTGGGCCAGACTGGCCATAGCTAGTCAAACAACCCTGTGTGTTCTGCCCCTGAAGATAGCCTCTTGTGAAAGGAGTGCATTAGTAAAAGAGGTGGTGTGGCAGGCACCCAGCACGGAGCTTAGTGAGCGAGGCTTTTCTGTGATTCAAGGTTCTTCTGAAACCAGCTGCTGAGAAAGGTAAATTTTGCTGAACTGCCCAAGGCCACGCTCATCTTTAATTATCCTGTTAATATCTGTCTCCCCCGGGTAGTCGTTACACCTGTAGTTATTACAGTGCCCAGGCTTGAAACAGCTTGCAGATTTCCTGACAGTATTAATGGAAGTTTTGCAAATTGATTTGGAGAGATTTGGTGGTGCGAGGCTGGCGTGACTTGACGTGGAGCCCATTCTAAGTGGCTCAGAGCCTCCTGACCTTGATCTCTGCGGGGGCAAGAGCAAAGATCACGAATCAGAAGATGAGGGCTCCATCTCCTGCTGTGGCCTGTGACCTTGGACCTGTCACCTTCTTGCTAGGCATCTTTGTCAAAAGACGAGTCTTGGATGAGTCTCAATAAATTAGTCTCTCCTGGCATCCATAGCTCTGCCCTCTGAGGCTTAGAGGCTGGCAGAAGGGCTCTCCCCTCTCAGAACTGACTGGCCTCCCACCTCTTTCCTCCCCCTCATCCATCTGTCCCCCCAGCACAGGACTGAGATCAAATCTCTATGAGCTTCTATAGTAGGTGCTGGTGATAGATAGGAGTCAGCGACTTCCGACTAGTAAAGTCAAAGGCCATCAGTGCCCCTGTGGCCTGGGCCAACTTGGCATCCTAGGTGTGTCACCAGCTCCAGAGGAGTAGGAGGATCAGACACATGCTGCAATGTGGAGGAAAGAGAATTGGCCTTGATGCCAGAGGCCCCGGTGCTCCAACCAGCACTGGATCCAAGTGCTGCCTGACTTTGAACATGTTACTTTCTATTTCTAGCCATCAGCTGCCTTCTCCACAAAAAATGGAGGAACCACCAATGAGAATCTTGTTCCATCTTGCTGCAGGATAGCTTGCAAGATCATGATTATCAAGCTGGGGACTGTTGTCTACACATGGGGCAGAGTGACTACCTTCCCCTGCCTGCTTCCAAGAAACCGGACGTGTCAGGACAATGGAAAATGACCCGGAGTGAGGAAGCAATTCAGGTCTGCACTGCTCCCAAAGAGGGTCCCCAGTGGAGAGCCCAGACCCTGAATCCCTGTCACCGGGCCACCCACTGCAGACAGGCAAGGACCAATGCTGACTCTAGTATCCCAGGGTCATAGACAGGTGTCACCGGTCCCACAAAACGGAGGGCAGAATTAGGACTAGGCCTCCTGGACTCTCCAACATCTAAACCGAGCCACCCATGTGACTGCCCTTGTCATCTAGCTACCTAAGACGACTTCTTAATCCCCTTGTCCCCCATTCGCCACGGCCTGAACAGGCTGGCTAAATCAAGCCTCCTAAATCCCGTCAATGTCACCATCCTTGACTCCAGAGCCTCTGTCAATCACAGCCCACCAGATTCACACACATACCCCCACCCCCTCCCCACCCCCGCTGTTGTCACCATCATTGCCGACAGCCACGAGAAGGGCTTGCATGCCCAGATTATATTCTTAAAAGAGAGTTTTCGATTAAAGTTAGGAAGTATGGGAGAATGCAGCCTCGAGCAGGCAGATCCCTCTCAGAGGCTTCCTCAAACAGATGGTTTGTAGCATTCTTAATTAATGAGAGATGGTGCAGATTGGGGGGGCCCTTAATAGCCTGCAGCAAAATATAGAGGATGGGGAGGGGTGGGAGGAGCAGCCCTAAACGGGTTCTGGACTAGGAGCTGATGCCTGAGCGAGAAGCAGGGGGAACTGTGCCCTCTAGCCTTGTCCCCTTCATGGTGGACGTAGTATATAGCACCTGGGTCATCCGTGGCCAGTTCTGAGCACGAGAAAGTCACATACCTGAGATTCTTGGCTCTGTGCCGGCAGAGAGGAGGAGGAGGTGGTGGAAGGGCATGCTGCTCTGTACAAATTAGATGAGCCTCTCCTTCCCCAGATCTCTATATTGAGCAAGTCATTTCATGTCGCTAAGCCTTAGTGTCCTCATGAGGAAGATAACGATAGAAGAACCATAAACTATAGGCTTGAATGGATCATAAAGTCCGTGGAGTTGAACCAGCAGGGCCTGCATATCTACCGAATTCTCCCACAAAGAGCTGGTCTGATCTCCAAGTCAGGGACCTCATGACCACCCAGGGTTGCACCAAAACTGCGTTTATCTGTAGTTGACACTGTTAGAAAACCGTCATCAGAATAAAGTCCGCCTCCCTGAGTAAATTATGATCATTGTGCCAGGTGTGCTGGTGCATGCCCATAATCCTGGGAGCCAGAGGCTGGAGGATCAGGAGTTCAAGGCCATCCTTAGCTACAAACTTGAAATGAATGTCAGAAAAGACAGTGTAAAGTTGCTTTGAAAACTGAGCGTAGTACTTAGAATTTCTGGAGCCTGAAACATGGAGCCAGGAGAAGAGAAGGTAGGTGGCATGCCAGTTACATCTCCATCCTTGCCGTTGAAGCTCATCAGTGGTGGAGAAGAGACCATGAGTTTCCATAGGGAAGGGAACAAAAAGGAATAATTGTGGACAAGTCAGTCAGAGACGAGGAAGACGTCAAATGAAAACCACAGCTGACACTGTGCCAGGGACTGTTCTGAAGTCTTCTGTGGTCTCCTCATCCTCCCAACAGCCCCACAGAATGGGTGCTCACGGCACAGATGAGAACATCCAGGCCGAGCAGTGGAGGAACTTCAGAGTAACCAGTAAAGTGGCAGAGCTGGGATTCAAACCAGGCAGGCAGGCAGGCTCGAGTCTATGCTTATAGCCGCTGGGTAGCATGTCCAGGACCAGAACCTGGTCAGAGGCAACTCAAAGCAGACTGGGCAGAGAGGGAGGGCAAAATTTGGGCAACAAATTTGGGTCATGCTATTTTCTCCCCATAGTCCGTGCCGGTGCTATTCATTCCATGCTCGGGAAGTTTGCACAGCGCCTTCCGAGCTGACCCCTTCGACGACTCTGTGGAGCGGTTGTCACCCCAGTCTACATATGAAGATGCTACCACTGAAGAGATCAAAAGTCACACGCCCAGCCAGACAGTGGTGGTGCGTGCCTTTAATCCTAGCATTCGGGAGGCAGAGGCAGAGGCAGGCAGATCTCTGTGAGTTCAACGCCAGCCTGGTCTACAGAGCTAGTTCTAGGACAGCCAAAACTACACAAAGGAACCCTGTCTCAAAACAAAAAAAAAAAAAAAAAAAAAAAAGGTCATATGCCCAGCTAGGTGAGCTTAATGGTGTACACCTGAAGTATCAACATTTTGGAGCTTACTTGGGGGTGGGATGAGGGGTTCAAATACAAGGTCTGCCTAACTTCAAACTTGTGCTAATTTAGACATTCAAACGCTACTTACGGGTCCCTATTTAGTGTCGGGCAGTGAGCTAAGTATTTAAACAAGAAGCATTGACCTTGAAAGGATCCCTTGGTTAGTGCCTCTGTCAGCTACATCCTCTGTACAGCCCCATAACTCCTGGCTAAAGCACTCCAGCAGGGGAGGAAGGTGTGGGAGCAGCCACGGGCTCCTGCTCCATGCTTGCTGGTTTTTTCCTGTACTATATCACCAAAGGCTTCCATCAGCTCAGCAGGGAATGTGTGGCTGAGACCTCTCCAGTGAACCTGTTCTACATCCCGAGAACCCTGTTTATTGCCTGCGCACCTAACTAAAGACTACATTTTTAAAGTCTCTGCTGTAATTAAGTGTACCCATAGGGCTAAATTTCTGCCTAAAGAAATGTTAGAGGAAATCACTCAACCAGACTTCTGGGACAGTTCCCTAAAAGGAAGCAGCGAAGCTGCTGAAGTGAGTCCTTCCTCTGTGTCTCCTGCCTCCTGCCTGGAATGCGGTGGTGGTGGCTGAAGCTTCAGAGGGCATCATGGATCAAAAGGCAACCTTGAGGATGAAATCAATATGCTCAACCGGATGTGGTGGAGCACACCTGGAATCCCAGCACCAGCACAGAAAGCTTGAGAGTTCTAGGAGAGCTTGAACTACACAGTGAAACCCTGCCTCAAAACAACCCCCATCAAGAAAAGTATATGGTCAGAACAGTTAGGAGCCCGGGCTCTAGGTGATCTGAGAATGTCCCAGTCCTGACCGCTGGGCTTCTGGACTTGAAAGAGAAGCAAATTCCTGCATCACTTCAGAGTTGGTGCTCTCCCCATCTCAGTGGCTGGCCTCAGTCAGGTTGCTGGCCTCAGTCAATAGGTCACTGGATGCAGCCGTCTTGAGGAGGGATAGAGAGAAAGACAGGAAACAAAAAAAGCCACCACTCACACTAGCGTCTAACTGGGGATCAGAAACACCACAACAGAGAATGTCAAAATTGCTTATCTTCCTAAAGATGCTTCAAACAAGGATGCAGAAAACAATAAACTGTACCTCCTTAGGGCCAGAGTGGTTATGAGCGTTTGTTTAACTGCGTGAAAACGCTCCTCGATCCTCACAAACCCTAAACAATGTACCCTGTGAAACTACTTTACATTTCATTTACAAAAAGAAATCCACTCATATGTATTTACTTAACTTTTTTTGTGGGGTATGCCATGGACCGTGCACAGAGGTTGAGGAATGACTTCTCTCCTCCTACAATGTGGGTCCCAGGGATTGAACTCAGATCCTCAGGCTTGGTGGCAAACACCTTTACTCACCGAGCCATCTCAGCAGCCCTGTTTTTGCTTAGTTTTTAAACTTAAAGTGCTATTTAGTCACTAAGACTTGTTGAAAATTATATCCTTTGAGGAACGTAACTTAAAAGTCCACAAAAATCATACATAACCATTGCAAAGGCTCCTAAATGCTACTCTGTCTGGAGAAGCCCATGCTGTGTCTTAGACATGTTCTGTCCTCTCCTTGTATGTCTCTCTAAATAATAACTTTTGGTTTCACTCTGACTTGTCCTGAAACTCTGTCCTGTGATGGATCAGGGATCCAGCTTGGTTTAGGCTCCTCGAGATACTTGCAGTAGTATTGCCCCCTGCTCTTTTCTTAGATGTGCACACCACAAAGCCAAGTGTGATGGCACACACCGGTAACTCTGCTCATGGGAAGACCATGACCTTGAGGCCAGCCTGGGCTCCATAGTAAGAGCCTATCTCCAAAAACACATACAAACGAGAGGGAAACATCACAGCACATCTCCGCTTCTACCTATGTACCATAGTAGATAATTATCCCCAAGGCAGGCAGAAGACACACGGCCAAGCCCCGGGTAACAACACCTCTTCTGGTTCTAAGCTCCAAGCTGCCACTTTTTTCCAAGGGCACTGAGAGAAAAGCCCGTAAACTCGTTCTCTCTCAAACTCAGCAGGCACCCTTTTCTCAGCAATACTTGTACTTAACTAATCCTCAGAATGTTCTGGAGGCTGGGTCATGTTGTCTAGAAAAGACATTTTTCCTGTGCCCTTCCATGAAGTCCTGAGAGGGAGTTGTCCAACCCTCTTACCAAAAGGATGGAAGGATCATGGATTTTAGAACCAGAATGGTTCAAGTTTGAATCCTGCTTCTTTTTCTTATTTCCCGGACAGCAATGACTAAGACTTTCTGGGCCCATGTTGAAGAGTAAACTTGAGCATTTACTATGCTATGTTCCTGATCAGGGGGAGAGCACTGGGGCTCTCCCCTGTGTACAGTCTTTCTTCTTATGGTTGGTTTTTGTAGATGCTGTTGCTCAGGAAAAGGAAATTTCCTTCTAAGTTTGAGTTCTTATGATTTTTGTGAAGGCTTGTACATGTGTGATTGTTTGAAAGAAAATGGCCCCCATAGGCACATTGGGAGGTGTGGCTTTGTTGGAGTAAGTGTGAGGTTGTTGGAGGAAGTGTGTCACTGTAGGGGTGAGGGATGAGGTCTTACATGCTCAAACTATGCCCAGTATGGCACACAGTCTCCTTCTGCTGCCTGTAGATCCAGATGTAAAACTCTCAGTTCCTTCTCCAGCACCATGTCTGCCTGCATGCCACCATGCTTCTTACCATGAAGATAATGAACTAAACCTCTGAAACTGTAAGCCAGTCTCAATGAAATGTTTTCCTTTCTAAGAACTGCTGTGGTCATGGTGTCTCTTCACAGCAATAGAAACCCTAACTAAGACAACATGTATATTGCAACAGTTATGTGACTTTGTCATTTGTTCTATTAATATGGTATATTACATTAGTTGATTCGGGTAAACCCCAATGGGTCATGCTGTGTGTGATGTTAAATTTGGTTTCCTAATATTTTACTAAGGATCTTTACTCAGATTTTTCTTTTGTGTGTGTGTGTGTTTTGTGTGTCCGTGTGTGATGGCAAAAACTCTTTGTTATGACAGAGATCCCCTTAGGCCACACCCAAGTTGAACGATTCACAAGGAAGACCTGTGGTCAGCACAGAGCACCTGTGTGGCTGCATCTTGTTACAAAGAGATGATACAAAGAAAGGCCTCCAGAAAGAACTGTGTCTTGTGAAATATTAATAAGCAGGGCATCACCAGAGACTTGGTACCCAAGATCATGCCTGGTCACACAGGAACCCTATGCTTAACGTGTACTCAAACTCCAGACTCTCAAAACGGACTGAACCATATTGACAGTGTGGACACTGAGATGTTCTTATCAGGATAGTAGGAATACTTCCCAAACCCAAGTTCCCAGATACCAACCGAGGACCAAACAGGCCCTTCACATGACGAGCTTTTCTCATACATCTGCCTTTAAAACAAAACTCAGAAAGTAGATAATGTTTAATGTTATGAAACTAAATGCCAATGTCAGAACTTGAACCTCAGGAGATAAGAAAGTTTGACATCTGTCTGGATATCCTTGGTACTCTGAAAACGTATTTCCTTAGCTTATCCATGTATGTATGTGCAAGCTTAGGCACATCCCTAGAAAGTTTAAAATAGACTGACAGAAGTACTTAGGTACTGCTCTTGGGGAGAAGATGGTTTCACAGGCTTTGTGGCCTTTCAGCCCTTTTTAGCCCCACTAATGCAAGGTCACCAATACCACTCCTAGGGCAGAGACTTAGAGAACGCCACTAAGGAAGAAGCCAGGAAACACAATACTAGCCACACTCT
Organism: Peromyscus attwateri; assembly: GCA_902168425.1. Classification (NCBI taxonomy): domain Eukaryota; kingdom Metazoa; phylum Chordata; class Mammalia; order Rodentia; family Cricetidae; genus Peromyscus; species Peromyscus attwateri. The sequence goes on along the minus strand of CABHPP010148195.1, from coordinate 57,798 downwards.
CCAACCTGCCCGGATAAGTGCAGCCAAAGCCAAAGCAGTATTAACATCTCTCCACCACTGGAGCCCAAATCTTCAGGGGGATTGTCACTTGATTTTACTCTGTTCACATTAAAAATTGTATATCTGACCCATCTCCTATGCACACAATAGATAATAAAAATAACTAGTTGTTAAGCTCAAAGAATTGCCTGAGCACTCTGAGAAGCAATTTCCATGTGCTATTTCTGACAACAGTCATCTCTCTTTTAGAGAAGAGGGATGCAGAGACTTATGTTAAGTAACAGCCCTGGGGCCGACAGTGACTACAGGGGCAGGGATGAAGTTAGAGCCCACAGCCCACTGTGGTTCCAGAGTCAGCATTCTCAGCTGCTGACATCACCGTTCTCCATAGAGACAACTCCGTGACGGAGGGATGTCCAGCATTCTCCTCTTCACAGGCTAGCCCATCGTATTCTCCCACTGTATGGGGGGTATAGCATAGAAAAGAAGAGCTTTGGAGACTGGTTTAGTGAAAGCAAAGAACCAAGCTAAACAGTGATAACACAAGCGGCAGAGAGCAGTTTCCTTCAGTCGTAGCATCTTCCAAAAGATACCTGAAAATGTGGGGGAAGGAGGACATTTTTTAATAAGGAATGCAGTGTGGTACTAGCCTTCAGTGCCTGCATCCCAGAGGCAAGAAGCATCCCAGAGAAGACAGAATAGTCAAATTCGATGAATAATGCTGTCCCTATCAATTTCACCTCAGCCCACAAATACTACCCTGTAGTCAAACTGCACTGTACAGCCCCAGAGCCACTGCAGAAAGGGCATGGGAAAGATCCTTTTAGGCTCTCTGCTTTCAAAGCTTTCTGTTACACACCATGAGGGTTTTATGTAGCACCTGCCAGGTGAGCATATGGCTCAACCCTTTTTCTCAACCTCTGTAACTAAATCTGTCTCCAAGGCATGGACAAGAGCCAGATGCAAGGGCACAGGCTATTTGTCCAACAAGATACCGGGCTCTATGCTGGCCCGGGCAGTGGGCAGATAGGAGGTGATACCATCTGATTCCTGGACCAAGCCCTTAGAACATGTTGACAAAGTTCCAGACAAGAGGAAACTGCTATCATTTCCCATCGCGACTGTCATTGTTTCAGTTCTGTACTGTCAAGGACTATGCTGAGCATGGAGGAGATGGCTGGCCATGCCCGTGGAGAAAAGACTCTTACCATCCAGGGGCTCTAGGGAAATGCCAGCACCCTGGCTCTTACTTTCTCTGTGTCTTTACATATAATATCCTCCTGTAAAGGTCTTAGTTTGGGTCTCCAAGGGGCTTCTAGACTACATTAATTGAGATAGCAAAACTCACCCTAAATGTGGACAGCAGTATTCTACGGGCCTGAATAAAAAAGGAGGCAGTGCATTGTGACCAATCACTCCATGCTTCTGCCACCGTGCCTTCCTGCCATGCTGGACGGCACTCCTTGTGACGCAGAATAAAGTTTTCCTTCCTTTCTTTGGATGCTCCTGTCAGAGACCTTGTCATGGCAATAAGAACATTAATACAGGGGCTGGAGAGATGGTTCAGGGGTTAAGAGCACTGACTGCTCTTCCAGAGGTCAGGAGTTCAATTCCCAGCACCCACATGGTAGCTCATGACCATCTATAATAAGATCAGATGCCCTCTTCTGGTGTGCAGGTGTACACGCAGAGCACTCATATATAAAATATAAATAAATAAAAATTTAAAAAAAGCATTAATACAAAAGTCCGGATTTATAGATAGATAAACAACAGAGTGATCAGGAAGCTACAGTTCACCCCATGTAGGGATCACTTAGCAGGGTATGCCTTTCACTAAAGCCACCTAAACCCCAATCTCCAATTCTGCTCTTTTCCTATACTGAGACTGCTCAACATACTGTGGCTATATTCTGATAAACCCATCATAAGTCAAAATGCATTCGGAGGGCTGGAGAGATGGCTCAACAGTTAAAAGCACTGGATGCTCTTCAGAGGACCCAAGTTTGACTCACAGCACCCACCTGGCAGCTCACAACCACCTGTAATTCCCTTGCCTCTTCTGGCCTCTGAAGCCACCAAGCACACAGTGGTGCACAGACATATGTGCAGGCAAAACACCTACATGCATAAAAGTAAAATAAAATAAAACATATTCATTAAAAATTAAGTTGTTGGATTTTTTTTAAGCATTTATTATCCCTGACCTATCAACCAGTACACTGCCCATCTTTTACCCTCATGACTGGATGGCTAACTGGAGATTGGGCCTCTGTAGCTGCTCGGCATCACTAGGGTATGTTGTAATGCATATCATCAGCCTTGAAAAAAGATCAAGACTCAGACATTGAAGTGCCGTTTCTACTAAATGCGTATCAATTTCCACCACCTTAAAGTTGAAGTATCATAAACCGAACCATAAATCAGGGACCATCTGTGCAGTCTAAACATCTGGTCAGGAAAAAAATATGATTGGAGATTAAATCTAATTCATGGGGCACTTGATTTCCTCACTGGTAATCTCAAAGACCCCAATCCAGAACAGACGAAGAAAAGGAAGGCTATTTACAGAGTCGCCATAGATGCCTTTAATGACTGTATCCCTGCTCCCCTGGATCTCTTTGACAATTATATAGGCAGCTGTAAAGGCAGAGTGAATGGATTGTTACAAGGCCTTAATACCTAGAGATATTAAGCTGAATTACGTTCACGAGTCAAACCCCTGAGATGGCAGTGATACTGTGGGAGGCTGGGAGAGTAGTTATGTATGACTATGAGACAGGATCAAAACATAAAGCCATAGTGATGGCACCAATAAAGTGATTGCAGAGAAATAGTTATTGGTACAGAAAGGATTGTAAAAGAAAAAAAAGAGGTGAGAAACAAATAGGAGAATGGCAGATAGGGGGATAACGATTCTTGGCTCCATGATACTTTAACACAAACCAGGAGATTTATAAAACAATCTTAGGATAAAGGCTTTTTTATTTTTAAGAGAACTGTCATGAATTTTTTATGTACTTATAAGTTGGATACTCTCCAAAAGATAGAAAAATGAGTTAGACAAATTGCATTAAAAATCCAGAGGTCTAGCAGTTCCAGTGCGCAGCGACTCTTACTGACGTGGACTACCTGCCACCTCACCCCAATTTACAGACATAAAAATGCTGCAGAAGACAGACAGCTCACAATGAGACGCCATTTCCCATCTATTAAGATGGCTCTGGCCAAGAGTAACTGTTGGTAAGGATGTAGAAGGACCCGGGCTCCTTGCCCATCACTGCTGGGCCTGCAAAATGTATGGCAATGCAGAAAAAAAATGAAAAATGAAACTACCATATGATCCACCATTCTACTCTGGTTTCAATGCAAAAGGACTGAAAGCAGAGAATGTGCTCTGCTCAGCCTATGGCAAGAAACCGAAGCTCTCGCGCGAGAGCTACACCATGCTTGAGTGCATCACAACAGATTCCTGCAGAAGGGAACTTGGAAACGTGTATCAAAAGAACAAAGAATGCGGTCTCGGAAAACAGTGGGACCATGTCTTCAAAACACCGAGGAGACAGCGAAGTGAGAGTTCCCTAGTCGGGTAAATTACCATCAGACAGTAAAGGGTGATGGAGACAGTCTGAGGGACGCACAGGGCACTCCCTCCACAGCTGCACTGCAGGGCTGAGGAAGGAAGCTGTAGCCTCAGCGTGACCTCAAGAGGAAGAAACCAGCAGTAGAACAGCAGTAAGGCCAAGAGCAGTGAATTAGGAGTGAACAGATGTCGAGGTCTAAACACTGAATAAGGACACATTCCAAGGGGCTGGAGAGATGGCAGTTAAGAGCCACTTGTTCTTGCAAAGGACCCCGGTTCAATTCCCAGCATCCACATGGTGGTTCACAATCATCCATAACTCCAGTTTCAAGGGATCTGGCACCCTCTTCTGACCTCCATGGGCACCAAGCATTTAAGTGGTGCATGTGTACACGTGCAGACAAAATCCTCACACCTAATTAAAAATTTTTAAAGAGCACATTTAAAAGAAGGGCTAGGGCGGTGGTGGCGCATGCCTTTAATCCCAGCACTCAGGAGGCAGAGCCAGGCGGATCTCTGTGAGTTCCAGGCCAGCCTGGGCTACCAAGTGAGTTCCAGGAAAGGCGCAAAGCTACACAGAGAAACCTTGTCTCGAAAAACCATAAAAAACAAAAAAAAAAAGCACTTGTTTCTTTGGGGCTGGAGAGATGGCTCAGAGGTTAAGAGCACTGACTGCTCTTCCAGAGGTCCTGAGTTCAATTCCCAGCAACCACATGGTGGCTCACAACCATCTATAATGAGGTCTGGTGCCCTCTTCTGGCCTGCAGTCACACATGCTGTATACATAATAAATAAATAATAAATCTTTACAAAAGAAGGGCTAGGGGTTTGTTTCACTGGGGAGTTTGGTCAGAGGTAGAACATATACCCAGCATGCACACATGTCCTGGGTCAGAGTTCCAGCAAAATACACACACACACACACACACACACACACACACACACACACACAGCCTCTAACAAGCATTGATGTACCATAAGAAAAAAGAACTTCCTTAAATTTTTAAAAAGCTTTTTGGAAGAACAAAAAATTACAGATCCAACTGTCAAATATGCAAGCTTTTAATTATTGCAATTGTGAATATTCATTGTACACAGTACTGTGTCACATGACACTTTTATATAAATGTGTGTGCATATGTATATATGTATCTAGTGCACTGAATGTATTCCCTGCCACACACGCCTCCTATCCTGCTTTTTCTACTGATTTGGGAATTGGATTTTTCTTGTTTTTCAGGACCCTAAGGTGCATTGTTGTTTGAAATCTCCTTGAGCCTTTAATATAAGCACTTGTAGCTGTAAACTCCTCCTTAGGGCTGCTTTCATTGTAACATGGGTTTGGGTAGATTGTGTTTCATTCAATTCTAGGAATTTTTATTTCCCTCTTGATTCCTCCAGTGACATGCTATTCAATGGGGTATTGCTCAATACCCATGAGTTTGTGTGTGTTCCATAATTCCTCTTGCAGTAGATTTTTAGTTTTATTCCATTGTGGTCTGATAGAATACAAGGAAACATTCCAATTTTCCTATATTTATTAAGATTTAGTTTGTATCTTACTATGTGGTCTATTTTAGAGAAACTTCAATGGGCTGCTGAGAACGTGTTTTGTATTTTTAGGGTAGAATACTACGTAACTGTTTATGAGGTCCACTTGATCTGTCATTTACTCAGTGTCTCATTGTTCACTGTCAAGATGGCCTGCCTATTGGTGAAAATGGGTGACGTCATCCATATGGTTATGCTGGGGTTGATCTATGTCCTTACCTCTAGCCATGATTGTTTTATAAAATTGGATGCACCCATGTTTGGTGAGTGTGCTTAGGATTGTAATACCCTTTTGATGGACTATCCCATTAATCAGTATGAAGGGACCTTCTTTATCTCTAATTTTGGTTTGGAGTCTATCTTATCAAATATTAGAAGAGCGACACCTGTTGTTTCCTGGTTCAATTTGCTTGGGATGCCTTTCTCCAGCCTCTCACCCTCAGGTTGCATCTATCTGACTTTGATAGTGAAGTACATAACTTGGAGGTAGCAAATGGATGAATCCTGGTTTGTTTGTTTCATATTTTAAAACTTTTAATTTTTATTCATCTGGGTGGTGGTTTGAATGAGAATGGCTCCCATAGGCTCACATATTTGAATGATTGGTGGAAGTTTGGGGAAGGACTAGGAAGTGTGGCTTTGTTGGAGATGTGTCAGTAGGGGTGGGCCTTGGGATTTCAAAAGCTCATGCCAGGCCCAATGTCTCTCTCTACCTTGGGATGTAAGCTCTCAGCTAGTGCTCCAATGCTATGCCTGCCTGCCTGCCTGTGACTGTGCTTCCTGCCATCACAATCTCAGACTCACCCTCTGAAACCGTAAGCAAGCTCTCAACTAAATGCTTTCTTTTATAAGCTGCCTTGGTTTTAGTGTCTCATCACAGCAATGGAAAAGTAACCAGGACAGCCAGCATGTCTGTCTTTGCACCACATGCCCAGAGGCCAAAAGAGGGCATTGGATCCCCTGAAGCTGGAGTTACAGTTGTGAGCCACCATGTGGATGCTGGGGATTGAACTCCAGGTCTCTGGGAAAGCAGCCAGTGCTCTTAACTATTGAGCCATCTCTTCAGCCTTCTTCACATTTAAGGGTTTGGTTTTTTTTTTTTGTATTTTGTGTGTGCCATGTTAAGCATATAGAGGGAATTGGTTCTCTCCTTCACCACATGTGTCCTAGGTAATCAACTTGAGTAATCAAGCTTGTTAGCAAGCACCTTTAATCACTGAGCCATTTTTGACTGCCCTGAATCCTCTTTTTTTAATCCCATCTTTTAGTATATGTCTTTTTTTTTGTTTTGCTTTGTTTTTTTGTTTTTGAGACAAGGTTTCTCTGTGTAGCTTTGGCACCTTTTGTGGAACTCACTCTGAAGCCCAGGCTGGCCTCAAACTCACAGAGATCCACCTGCCTCTGCCTCTTGAGTGCTGGGATTAAAGGCATGCACCACCACCGCCCAGCCAGTATGTCTTTTGATTGGCAGATTAAGACCATTTATAGTCAGGGATTGAAAGCTGAGTACTAATTCTTACTGTTTTGCTGCATTTGGTTGTTTTTAAGACTTTTTAAATTGTGTGTGTGTGTGTGTGTGTGTGTGTGTGTGTGTGTGTGTGTGTGTGTACATGCATGCCTATGGATTTGTGCACATGACTACAATGCTGGTAGGGGCCAGAAGATGGCTTCAGATCCCTGAGGTTAAGAATTATAGACTATTCATGAGTCACCCAATATTGCATCTGGGAACTGAACTAAGGTCCTCTGCAAGAGCAACAGATTCTATTGGTGCCCATGGAGATCAGAAGAAGGCACCAGATTCCCTGAAACTTGAGGTACAGATGATTATGAGTCACCATGTGGGTGCTGGGAATTAAAACTGGATCCTCTGCAGAAACTTACCTGCTGAACCACCTCCCCAGCCCAGTATCTTGTTTTTCACTATTCATCTGTGTAACTACCAGTGTAGGAGTTTTATTCTCTCTCCTGTTGCCTCATCTACATTATTCTTTCAAGTATCTTCTGTAGCATTGGCCTAGTGATCATTAATTCTTGTAGTCTGTTTTTGTTTAAAGTTTTTCTTTTTCAATTATGATAGTTTTGCTAGGTATAGTAGTGTGGGTAGCAGTTGTCTTTCAGATCTTGAAAGACATCATTCCAAACCCACCTTTTAGGGGTTTTGTTGAGAATTCTGTTGTGATTCTGATGGGCCTGCCTTTATGCATAATTTGTTTCTCTTTTGTGGCTTTCAATATGGTTTCTTTGATCTTTAAATTTAGTGTTTTTAACTATGACATGGGGGCTCTTTTCTAGTCTTGTATGTTGGGTGTTCCAATGTCTCCTATACGTGGATGGGCATCTCTACCCCTAAGTTTGGTCAATTTTTTGCTATGATCTTCTTGAAAATTTTCTATTCCTTTAGTGTAAAATTACACACCTATGCTCATGATTGATAGATTTCATTTTCATAGTGCCCCATAGTGCTCATGTGTTGCTTGTGCTCTATGTGGATGGGAGTGGGGGAAGAGGAGAGACCTCTCCCTAAAGGGAGAATTACAAATAAAAAGAGGCAAATAAATCAACTAGGTAACCCAAACAATCAGCCTTTCTAGAAGCTGAGGCACAGAGACCTCTCTCAAAAACAGTCTCATTGACGTTCCCTGGGAAGGTCTATCAGAAGGAAAATGAAAGAACAGAGAATGAGAGAAAAGGAAAGCAGAGATGAGAACAAAGGAGGACAGAGCTGGTCCGCTTCACTGGCACTGGACATTTAATAAGGTGATAAAAATGACAGGAGCTTGGGGTAATCATTTTCAAACCAGCCGAGGAGAGAGGGGGCACCGGACAGAACTGGACACCACAGCAGACAGTGGAAGGACTGGGGTGGGGCCAAAAGATGGCTCAGCTGGTTAAGGGAACTTGTCATGCAGAAGTGGGAGCAGAGAACCAACCCCACAAAGTTATCCTCTGACTCCACATGCTCACTGTGTGTCTCCCAACGCAATTAGAATTTAAAAAAATTAAGACAGTGAAAGGGGAAAAAGTTTATAAATGTAAGTGAAAAACATCAACAATATGTGTTAGAAATAAATTCAACATGTTGATAATGATGGAAAAATTAACCAAATAATTAATTTTATAATAAAATTTCACCACTATCTAAAGATATTATCCTCTGAGTTTGAGGCCAGCCTGGTCTACAGAGCAAGTTCCAGGACAGCCAGGGCTACACAGAGAAACCCTCTCTCAAAAAACAAAAACAAAAAAAGAAAGAAAGAAAGGAAGGAAGGAAGGAAGGAAGGAAGGAAGGAAGGAAGGAAGGAAGAAAGAAAGAAAGAAAGAAAGAAAGAAAGAAAGAAAGAAAGAAAG
>CABHPP010148195.1:34885-49303 GCA_902168425.1 Peromyscus attwateri | reverse complement strand
AAGAAAGAAAGAAAGAAAGAAAGAAAGAAAGAAAGAAAGAAAGAAAGAAAGAAAGAAAGAAAGAAAGAAAGAAAGAGAAATATTATCTGGAGCTAGGGATGTAGCTCAGTGGCAGAGTATTTGCCAAAGGTTCTGGATTGGATTCAATCTTTGGCATATAACAAATAAAAATAAAAAGGTTCCTTTCTCAATCCCCTCATCAAAAGAGGTGGTACATCTAACATAAAACAAAATAAACTTTAAGGAAAAAAATCACTTTATAATGGATTTCTATAAAAAATATAAATTACCAAAAGTCTCAAAATGACAGAAAATCTGAGACCTCCAGCAATAAAGAAAATTGAGTCAAAACTCTATCTGCCATTTAAGAAACTACTAGACCAGTCCAAGCTTTCAAGAAACAGAGAGCCCTTCATTGTTATGTCTCAAACTGTGCCACAAGAGAGACAGCAGCTCCCTGCACAGCTCATGCCAGAAGCCTAACAGGCCATTGACACCGATCAGAGTAGAAGGACGAGCCAAGTGCAAGCCAGTGCTGCATCGAGCACATTTGAAACCTAGATGTGTCTGCTTGTGGCAACAGGAAGTTCGCTCACTCACTGCTTATCTACTGCTGTTTGAGTTATCAACTCAATAAAAATGCACCTCCCAAAAATCCCTTTCTAAATATGTATTAGCATTGAGCCCAGAAATGCATAAAATGTAATATTTCATCAAATCTAAAACATCACTGCCTGTGAGATGTACCATCTCTTTATATACTAAGAGAAAAATATATTGTCACTTCAACCATGACCATGTTTTCTTGACACTCATACATTTTATTTATACTTACCAGAGTAACTTTTTAGATTTGTTTATACAGATTCTTTGCCATAGATCATGGTCAATGAATTCATAATAAATAAAACATAGGCAAGATAAACAAGGTACTCTTCAAACTTAATATTTAGAGTCCAACTCTTCTAAGTCATTGTTCAACACAGTTGGTATCATTCCTGGAATCAAGAGGTGGTAACTCAAGATTTCTTGGGAGTCCTACTGTATCTCTGGTGTGTTCCCCACTAAACCCATGCATTCTTTAAGGTTTTTTGTTTGTTTCTTTGTTTGTTTGTTTTTTGTTTGGTTTGGTTTTTCAAGACAGGGTTTCTCTGTGTAACAGCCCTGGCTGTCCTTGAACTCACTTTGTAGACCAGGTTGGCCTCAAACTCACAGAGATCTGCCTGCCTCTGCCTCCCGAGTGCTGGGATTAAAGGTGTGCGCCAATTCTCTAAGTTTTGATGCTAAAGATTTCTTTGACTTGCCAGAAAATGAGAAGAGTAAGGCTTTGGTCAACCAACATTCATTTTCCTTCCTCCAATGGTCTGTAAGAGATCTGTCAGGGATTACAAGTGACCAAGTTTAAGAGGAATTAGTAGATGCCATTGTCAGTAGTGTATATCCTAACTACAGAAATGAAGTATGAAAAATATGCATGTCACAACTGATGAATATGGTATATCCTAACAAATATGGTTTATCTCAGGAATGAAAAATTAATTTACTAATGCATTAAAATAAGTCAGATGTAGTGGCATATATATGCCCTTAATCTCAGCATTTGGGAGTCAGAGGCAGGCAGATCTCTCTGAGTTCAAGGTCAGCCTGGTCTACATAGCTAGTTTCAAACCAGCCATGGATTATATAGTAAGACCTGTCTCCAAAAACTCTATTAAAATAGGTGACCAAATTACCACATTAAAGCAAAACATCTCACTGTATGGAGAAAATCACTTAAACTCAAAAAACAATAATAAAAAGTTCAACTTGTAGCAAAACAGAGGGGAACAGATTTCACCTTATGTAGCTACCTGCCAATATCTCACAGCAAAAATAGACAGAGGGAAGGAAGGTGCCTTAGTTAGGGTTACTACCGCTGTGATGAAATGCCATGACCAAAAGCAAGTTGGGGAGGAAAAGGCTTATTAGGCTTACACTTCCACATTATAGTCTATCATTGAAGGAAGTCAGCACAGGAACTCATACAGAGCAGGAATCTGGAGGCAGGAGCTGATGCAAAGGCCATGGAGGGAAGCTGCTTACTTGGCTTGCTTCTCATAGTTTGCTCTGTGGGCTTTCTTATAGAACATGGGACCACCAGCCCAGGGGTGGCACCACCTATAACAGGTTGGGCTTTCCCCATCAATCACCCATTAAGAAAATTCCCTACAGGCTGGCCTGAAGCCTGCTCTCATGGAGGTGTTTTCTCAGTTGAGGTTCCTCCTCCCTGATGACTCAGCCTGTGTCAAGCTGACATAAACTAGCCAGCACAGGAGAGAAGGAACCAGAAGCAGTCTCTGAAGGCAAGAACAAGACAGAGATGATAGCTGTCCTTACTTCTACACAATAATATACGAAAAGGGTCAACCAGATCAGCAAGACACAGAAACAGTTGATAGTGATATAAGGATTGGAATGGGGTGGGGGGGACTACACTGCTGTTATTCATAGTAAGTTGATCTCAACCCAGATATGTTAAGATAATCTACATATCTATAACCATATGATGGCACTAATGGGAGAACCCAGTAAAGTTGTCAAATACAGAATCCAATATTAAAAAACAAAAACCAACCTCTCTAGCCCTTCACACCCCCTCAAAAAAATCCTAGAGGACTTACAGGGCAGCAACAAACAATTTAAAAATGTAAGCTTCATAAAAGGTCTTATTCATAAAAATCTTCCAAGACACAATGCACAGGAACAAATCTAGCAAAATGTAATGCATTTTATAAGAAACATTTAAAAGTTAAAGCAAAACGTTGACTAATTAATAAAAACTTGGAGCATGAGGAAGATATAAATAAAATTATATAAGCAATTTACAACTGTCCATTCTACCTTAAATAATTTATAGCATCATCACTGCAGTCCTAATAAGTGTAAGTCCCTCAGTGAGCACATGGTAAAACTAAGTAAGAAAAAGACCAGGTCCAGGAAGAGCCCCAAACAATTGTAAAGAAAACATAGAAAAAGTGAAAGTAGGAGGCTGTGGTCACACTACTAGGTTTTGAGACTTTCTGTGAAGTTTTAAGAATTAAAACAATGTGGTGATGATATGACAACAATATAACAGAAAAAAATGGAACAAGAGATTTAAATCAAAACAAACTCAAAATATGAAAACCTAGCTTCCCCAGTAGTCTAATGCTTAGGACAGGTGTTCTCTCCAATCATGAAAATTTGATCAAGGTCAATGACTTATCTCAGTGGGTAAGGACACCTGCTGCCAGGCCCGATGCCTGAGTTTGATCCTCAGAACCCACACAGTGGTAGGAGAGAAGTGACTCCCACAGATTGTCCGCTGACCTCCACATGCATGATATAGCATGCACTCATACTCTCTCTCTCCTTCCATCTCTCTCAATAAATAAATACAGAATTTTAAGAAGAAAATGTCACCGCCCCAATGGAGTACAACAAACCTTGGTATACATCAGGGTGTTGTCACACGTAAGTGGGCAGAAGAGCACTTGGTGGCACCATATCAAGTATTTTAGAGCCACATCATGTCATGTACAAAAGCAAATGGGAAAAAACAAACTAATTATAAAATATAGACAACTTCATTATTTAAGTAGAGAGAAATTTCTTGAGGCAGAATATCAAATTATACACATACACACATATATACACACACACACACATACACACACACACACACACACACACACACACACATCTTCCCATATCACACCATTTATGATGATTTAAAAATCAAAATGGCCAAGAGCTTATGAAAAACATGTTCAGTCGAACTAGTGACCAAGGCAATTTCCAGATGTGAGATGTAACCATTACCCTTCACACTGGAAAAAATTAAGATTAGGACTCCGAGGTTGTAGCGGCAGGAAATGTATATATTTTATATTGCAGGGAGATTAAGAAACTTGTGAAGTTACTTAGTAAATATAAGACTAAACTGATACTTCACTTCCCAGAAGACATGTACAAAGGACTTCACCATGTGGTGACTAAAGTCATGTAGAATTAGAAATAACCAAAAAGGTGAACATGAAATGCACTAGTGCACTCCGAAATTGCTAAAATAAATGGATAAATCTCAAAACCATTTAGTGGGAAATAAAAGCAGTAAAATATGTATCTATAGGTATAGATTAAAGCCTGAGGGAGAATGTTTTCTATTCTCACAGGTATGTGCATATATAATAGAAGCTTTAAAGGACAGTGTATGGAAGTCAAAGACTACATCTAGGGAGGCTGGGTAGGAGAGCACATGACAGGGAGAGACAGCTGGTGCTTCAGCATCAAGCACAGTGTGTTCATGTATGTGCACAAGGGCATGTGTGTTTGCACATACATGTGGAAGCCATAGGACAACCTCAACTGTCACCTTTAGGAATACTGCCCACCTCCCTTTGAGACAGGCTCTCTCACTGGCCTGGAAGCAGCAAGCCCCGGGGATCCTCCTCTGTCTCTGTCTCACTGGTGCTGGGATAACAAGCACAGGCCACACCAGGCATTTCCCGTGGGGACTGAACTCAGACCTTCACGCTTGTGAGGAAAGTGCTTTCCTGAGTGTGCTGTCTTCACAGCCCCTTAACATCTACTTCTTCTTGTTGTTGTTGTTTTAAGAAAATTCAAAGCATGTTGGCTCGTGCCTGTAATCCCAACACTCGGGAGGATAAGCAGGAGGTGTGCTGAGAGTTCAAGTCCAACCTGGGCTACAGCGTGAGACTCTTTCCTGAAAATCCACACAAAAAAGTCTTGATGCACATGGTATGTTGACAACGGAAACTTAAAATACAAAGAGTAAACTAAATAGAAGTGTGTCTTGCAATGAACTGTCATGCAAGGATGTTTAGAAGCGTTGGCTACTGACTTAAAGAGATATCAACAAACATATTAAGTGAAATAAAACAGGGTATAAAATTGTAGATTTTTCAACCAAGGCATGGAATGATCAAAGGAATCTTCTCCTAGAGCTATAAACAAGTTCCAAGAACACACCTGAGACATTTTAATATCTTATCAACTTGGATCCAGGCAAAGAACATGGACAAAGAACCTACCAATGGTAAGTATGACAGATTAATTGGAGAGCTTTAAACAAATGGCTATCAGGACTGTATATCTATAGACTAGCTACATTTGAACCAAAAGCAATGTTCTCATAGAGCCAATGCCTTTCCAGAGGGACTGCCTTGCTGTCCAGTCAGGGCTATCAGAGCCAGGGCAGAGTACAGGTTGCTGAAAAGAGCAGGGTTATAACACCAGCACTCAGACACTGAGGCAGAAGGATTCTAAATTCCAGCCCAAGCTACATAGCCATACCCTGCCCACACCTTTAAAGGCTAAGCAAACTATAACAAACTATATGCTAAATAGGTTGGGCTAGGGACTATGCATGAGAAACCTATATTATACGTGATGCCACATTCCTAAGAGAGTGGCAGCAGGAAATTACTGAAGGGCTTTGGAAAGAAAAGAGAACATTTATCTTACTACATTTAAGATCTCTGATAAACTGGAAATTGACTTGGATACTCTAAAACCTGTGCCCAGAAGGTATAGACATCATGACACATTTTATTTTATGAGAACGGAAATAACATATATTATAGGATGGGGAGTTAAGACTCAGAAAATATTACCATTATTATTCTTTTACTGGGAAAATTTGTGTGTTCTTTATACTTTGATTAAGTGTTTCCGAAACAGTCGAGACCAAAAGATACACACCACATTTATTTTGTAACAGTTAAGGCCATAAGACGGTGTTGGATATGACATGCATGCTAGCTTGTCTTCCAGATGAATTGATCTTGAATTTAATCACTCTCTGAGAGAAGACATGCCTGCTCGCATAATTTCATCAACCAGGAGAATGTTGGTGGCAATCACTGTGCTAAGGATGAAAAGATGAGAGTGAGTCAAGCCTCCAAGTGCATGCCTGCGTCTCCCCAGCAATCTTCCGGCAGTGCCGGGCACTTTTTCCTTCGGTTATGCTGGTGTGAGAGTTTATGAAACAAAGATATCACGAACGAACGAAGCACCCCTCCTCACACTGTAATTTTGACTGCTTTGTTGACTCGGTAGAAGTCTAATTTATACCCCAGCAAAGCTGCGCTTAACTGTCACATGTCGCTGCTCCCCCCTGCCACACAGACAGTGCTGTTGCAGTACTTCCTGCCTCCCCCTCCCACTCCAACAGTGAGGGTTAGGTTAGCTTTCCCAGGGACTTACACTGCTGCAGATACAGTGTTTAGGGGACTGTAAGAGGACAAAAGCTAGTCTCAGTAGCTGGCAACTACAATGTCATACACTTCACAATGTCCTCAGAACAAAAATAACAGGAAATGTTCAAAGCTATCAGTTATATCCCTAAAGGTCTTTCTCTTCTTTGCCTATTTACCATGAGTGAAGAAGATGTTTTTTCACACAATAATTATCCCAAACTCCTGCTTCTGCTGCTACCATCGGCTCCCCTGCAAAGTAAAAACAAACCTCTTAATACAGCAATCTTGACATACCCTGTCAATGTTGACTGGTGGAGTCTAACAATATTTAATCTCTTACAGAACTACTTTCGTCAAGGTCACCAATGACCTCTGTGCTAAGTGCTGTGGGCTCTTGCCAGCCTTATCTACTGCTTGACAGCTCATCATATCCCTCTGACAATTCCTTCCTGGCTTTCAGACACCATGCTCCCTTTTCTTTTCACTGTGCAACCCCCATCCAGCCCAAGACTCTTCTATTCTCTCACTATACATATGTCTTAGTCAGGATTACTATTGCTGTGATGAAACACTGTGACCAAAGAAACTTGAAGACGAAAGGGTTTATTCGGCTTATGCTTCCACACTGTTCATCATCAAAAGAAGTCAGGACAGGAACTCAAATAGGGCAGGACCCTGGAGGCAGGAGCTGATGCAGAGGCCACAGAGAATGCTGCTTACTGGCTTGCTCAGCCTACTTTCTTATGGAAGCCAGGACCACCAGCCCAGGGATGGTCCCCCACAATGGGCTGGCCCTCCCCCATCAATCATTAAGAAAATACCCTACAGGGTTGTCAACAACCTGATCTTATGGAGGGGTTTTCTTAATTGAGGCTCCCTCCTCTCAGATGACTCTAGCTTGTGTCAGATTGACATAAAACTACCTAGCACAACATATTTCCCAGGCGGTCTCATCCAATTTTCTGGGTTTAAACTATCTACATCCTGGTAACTCTCTTACCTCCAACATGTATCTTTTTCTTGAGCTCAATATATCAAACAACTTTTCCCAAAAGACCATAAGTACTTCAAACTAGACTTTGCCAAAACTGAACAGTCCCTCAGTCCACAACCAGCTCTATCTAGTCTTCTCCCACTGTTAGTGCAATTCTAACCTACTAGTTGTTTAGCTAACTCCTCTCCATAGGGTGGAGAGTGGTCAGAGTGATCCTTTTAAATAGACCATGTCACATCTCTGCTCAAAATCGCTCCCTTTCACTGCAAGGATTAAAAAACAAAAGCCAAAGTTCTCGGACTAGCCCACATGCCACTCTGTAATCTGACCTCTCACCTCTCCTACCTCCTTCCTTCCCTGCTGGCTGTGCCCTGTCCTGAGAGAGCACTTAATGCTGCCCCCCCATGGCTAACCCTTCAGTTCCTTCAGCTTCATCAGTAGACATTTTCCTAGTGTATACTGTACAAATGCTGTAATTTTCATCCCTTTCCTACCTTCTTTAAATTAGCATTCATGATCATCCTTACTTTGCTCTTTTATTTTTTCAAGTTTATTGCTCTCTTAGATGCTACATAATTTATTTGTTAGAGTTATTGTTTACTGCCTGTTTTCACTCACTACAAGAGAAGCTCTATTTTGCCCAGTGTGAATCCAAATAATAACATTCAGTAAGTACATCTTTTTAAACATTGGCGAGGGCAGAGAGGACCGGAGATGTAGATAGTTCAGTCGTTAACTGCTGTACATACACAAGGAGTGAGTCTGAGTTTGGTCCCCAGAACCCACATTTAAAAGTTCTTTTGTTTCAGGGCTGGTAAGATGTTTCATCAGTTAAGAGCACTTGTTACTCTCGCAGAGTACCCGGGTTCAGGGCCAGTTCCAGAGGACCTGATGCTCTCTTCTGAGCTCCACAGGTACTGTATGAACATTGTGCACAGACATACACATAAGCAAAAACACCTAAACACATTAAATATTTTTTTGGAGTAAGCTAGATGCAATCAAGATTTATGTAACAAAATGTCCCAACCTACCACTCTCTGTTATATGATTTGGGTTCTTGAAGAACAATCTCTTGAATAAAGCTAAGTTTCCTTCAATCTCTTACCTGTATTCAGGTCTATGCCCACAAGCTCTTTTGATTCTGCATGTTCAGTCTGAACTTTTATCAATGTTTCCTGCAGGTCATAACCAGAATTCTGAGCAAGAACCTTCATGAAAAAACAATAAGTATGTGTGGAGTGCCTTCGCATATGTATTTGAAAATCAAGTACAAAAGTCAGGTACTACTCTTCAGTCTTGTGAAAACACAATCTCAATACAGTGCTCATCTCCTTTAGAAGAATCCCATGCCCAACCTAAACCAAATGATTGCATTATCTCCCTAGCACATTTTGTACTTGAACAGCTCCCCTTGTACAGAACACTAAGTTCCAAGGACCAGACTTCCCCACTCCCACATATTTTTCAGGCAAGGCATCCTGTGGTCCAGGTTGGCCTCAAACCCCTTCTCCCCTCATGGAGCAGGAACCGCCTTGAGCTCCCCGTCCTCCTGCTTCCCCTCCCAAGTGCTGGCACTAGGCACGTGCCACCACACCCAGCTTCTTCCTTTTCTTAGAAAAGATTTAAGATCCTTCTTGTTTCCCCCGGCCTTTGAGCCGCATGCCCTCCTGTTCTTCCCAGCACTCGCTAGGGAGAAGCAGAGCATCCTCAGCACTGTGTGGCCCTTGGCTTCAGAAGGAGAGCCATGAACTACATACAGCAGCTTGGATGGAGATGCCGAGATGCCTTACTCTATACCAGCCTAGTTTCCCTACTGACAGCTGATAGAGAAAAGGGCCGCTGTGTGCCAGAGCCACCAATTCATGTCAACAACATCATTACTTAATGACTTTGCTGCTTGGAGGAAAGAAAAAAATAGACATCTGATTCACAAGCAACGCACAAATTGTGAATAATTCTGATATAAATTATTTAAGTCTTTGCTAGGATGGTTAATAATGGCTTAATTCATGGTAACAGCATGCTGGAAACAGCTTTCTATATTTCTACATGGCTGACAACTAGCAGAAGGCAGAGAGCAAGGAAGGACTGTCTCTCTCCTTGTCTCGAAATTACAACAGATTCAAGCTGGTCGTATTTGGGAACGCTAAACATTTTGAAGTTCTTCTCTTCTCACAACTTAAAGTAATAACATGTTGGATGCCACCAACAAAACAAGAATCTATGTTAAAAATAAAAATCTAACAAAACTTAAGTTCCAAACTGTTCATTAGGATTGGTTAGTAATGAACTTTCTGCAGTGCTTTTGGACCCAAGGAAAACCTGACTGCTTCCTGAAGCTCCCAAAGTACCGTAAGCTCCAGTCCCCATAGTCGCTCTGCTGGGCTTGTAAAACAGTTAACACAACAGGAAATGCAAATAAGCACATTTCTAACTCTGCGAACTGCTGGGCAAGATGGGCAATTTGTAATCAAGGATCTTTCAGTATAGCCAGTTGTTATCTGGCTAGGAGACAGTTGTACCTTCGGGATAATAAGTAAGGAATCAGCAAAGGCTTGGATTCCAAGGCGAGTTCTTCCCTGCACACGGTGCTTGTGGTTAACCAGAGCTTCTGCTATTGCGATTTCAACTGCCCCAGCCCCTGGAACCACACAGCCTGCCAGAGGGAAATAACAGAAAGTTGTCAAGCAAGGAAAGAGAGAGAGGAAAGCAACTAGCTAGAAAAGCAAGTGTGCTTAATTAGTTGACTACCTCTAAAATGTTTTGTATATATTTAGAGATCAAATAAATTGCTCAGTTCAGGGCTGATGAGATGGCTCAGTGGTTAAGAGCACTGACTGCTCTTC
This sequence comes from Peromyscus attwateri, assembly GCA_902168425.1. Taxonomy (NCBI): domain Eukaryota; kingdom Metazoa; phylum Chordata; class Mammalia; order Rodentia; family Cricetidae; genus Peromyscus; species Peromyscus attwateri. Next base: position 39,221 of record CABHPP010148195.1, on the reverse strand, counting down.
CAGAGGTCCTGAGTTCAATTCCCAGCAACCACATGGTGGCTCATAACCATCTGTAATGGGATCTGGTGCCCTCTTCTGGCCTGCAGACACACATGCAGACAGAACATTGTATACATAATAAATAAATAAAATCTTTAAAAAAGAAAAAAATTGCTCAGTTCAGAAATAACTAGGTTTCCCCATAAAGCATTCTGAAATCAAACAATTAAGCACAATACAAATACTGGTCACATACAGTTTGTTTCATGTTTATTCTCTGGAAAATAAAAATGGAATTTCTAGGGTAGAGAGATAGTTCCCAGCACCCACATCAGGCAGCTCACAACCAGCTATAACTCAAGTCCAAGGAATCTAACACTGTCTTGCATTAATCTGCATTAACATAGTATACATAAATTCACACAGGCACACACAAATTAAAAATAAATCTCTTTTTAGGTAGACATCTCTTTTACCTACATCTTACAGTTCTATGAGTACATTGAAAAGTTGTTATTTATAATTTATAGAAGCAAGTAGCTGGATATACTGTCTCATCTAAAAAAAAATGTAAGAGGCCTTAGAACGGTGTATTTCAACCTTTGAAAGACAATAACTGCTAACCCAGACTACTTTATCTACTACTACTATCTCTCATAATTGAAGGGCAAAGAAAAACTTTCCATGAGTGGACCAGGAATTCATGGTCAGTAAGCCAGCTCTACCAAAGATGTTCAAAGGGATCCTGAGGTCTGAAAAGAAAGACACTCTCTGAGACCACAGGAAACAGCAGGTGATGCTAGAACAGAAGTGAAGCCAGTGAAAGGCAGGACTCATCAATCACCATAAGATCAACAACATAACAGGAGCCAAGGCACACCCTTCAATGGTAATGCTGCACATCAACGGTCTCAACTCCCCACATAGAAGACAGACTAAAAGGCTGGATTTACAGCTAACCAGGGCTCATAGGCGCTCACAGAGACCAAACTGACAACCAGGGAGCCTGCATGGGACTGACCTAGTCACTCTGCATATATCTGACAGGTGTGTAGCTTGGTCTTCTTGTAGGAGCCCCAACAGTGGAAGCAGGGGCTGTCTCTGACTCTTTTCTGGTTTGGGGGATCCTATTCCTCACACTAGGTTGCCTGACCCAGACTTAATACAAGGCGAGATGCTTAGTCTTACTGCAACTTGATACGTTATGTTTTGTTATGTCCATGGGAGGCCTGCCCTTTTCTGAATAGAAACAGAGGAGGAGTGTATGTGGGGAGGCCATGGGGAAAGAACTGGGAGGGGAGGAGGGAGGGGAAACTAAAGTCAGAATATAAAAATAAATGCATAAATAAAATAAAAACATAAAAAGAGAAAAAAGTTTTTACAGAGACTGGATTTATAAGAGAATTCTCATATTTGACAAAATAAACTCCAAACCAAAATTAGTCAAAAGAGATCAAGAGAATGACTTTATACTGACTAAAAGAACACTCTGATAAGACAATACTACTGTTATGAACATATATATACACTGGCCACAAGTGCACCTGACACTACTAGAGGTCAAGACTCAGACAAACCCGATACAAGAATACTGAGTGATGTCAGTGCTCCACTCTCATCCATAGGCAGGTCATCCCAACGAATCATCAACAGAGAAACATCCGGATTCAGTGATGCCTTAGATCAAATGGACCTAGCAGACATCTACAGGACATTCCACACAAATACTGCTGAATACACATTCTTCTCTGTAGCCCAGAGAACTTTCCCTAAGGTAGATCCTATTACAGGACAAAAAGCAAGTCTCAGCAAATACAAGGAAATTGAAACAGTTTCTTGTATTCTATCTGACCACAATGAAATGAAGCTAAAAATCAGCAGCAAGAAAACCACTAATTCATGGAGATTAAACAACTGGCTTACTGAAGAACTCAGAAAGGAAATACATTTTAGAGTTAAATAAAAATGAAGACCTAACATACCAAAACTCTGAGACATAATGAAAGCAACCCCAGTGTAAAAGGGGGTTTCTAACTACTGCCGATAGAATTCAGAAAGTCCTAAGGACAAACCTTGAAGATGTATATTCCACTAAATTGGAACATCTAAAAGAAATGGATGGGGCTAGAGAGATGACTCAGAGGTTAAGAGCACTGGCTGCTCTTCCAGAGGTCCTGAGTTCAATTCCCAGCAATCACATGGTAGCTCACAACCATTTGTAATGAGATCTGGCGCCCTCTTCTGGACTGCAGACATACATGCAGGCAGAACACTATACATAATAAAAATAAATAAATCTTAAAAAAAAAAAGAAAGAAAAAAATGGATGCCTTTCTAGAAACATGTGACCTATGAAAATTTAACTGAAATAAGCAATTTGAATGGCTCTATAACAAGCAATGAGACCTATGTAGAACTAAAACAAACACTCAGTCAAAAAAGTCCAGGGTCAGCCAGACATGGTGGTGCACGCCTTTAATTCCAGTACTTGGGAGGCAGAGGCAGCTGGATCTCTGTGAGTTCAAGGCCTGGTCTACAAAGTGAGTTCCAGGACAGCTAAGGCTACACAGAGAAACCCTGTGAAGAAGAATAAGAAAGAAGAAAGGAGGAGAAGGAGAAGAAGAAGAGATCCCAGCTCAGATGGATTCACTGCATTCTACTAGATCTTGAAAGAAGTAATACTAATGCTTCCATACTATTCCATACAATGGAAAATGAAGGAATGCTCCAAACTCACATATGAAGCCAGTACTACACTGATACCAAAACCAGATAAAGACACACACACAAAAGAAAATTATAGGCCAATTTGTCTTATGAACATAGAAGCAAAAATTCTCAATAAAATACTTGCAAACTGAATTGAATACATCAAAATAGCATCCATCATTATCAAGTCCACTCCATTCCAGAGATGCAGGGATGATTTAAGGTACATAAATCAATAGATGTAATACAGCATATAAATAGACTCAAGGACAGAAATCATGAATTGTTTCAACAGATGCAGAAAAGGCCTTTGGCAAAATCTCACATCTTTGCATGACAAAACACTGAAGAGACTAGGAATAGAAGGAACATATCTCAGCATAACAAAGGCCATATATAATAAACTTAGAGCCAGCACCATGCAGAACGGGGGAAAGTCACAACACTCCTATTAAGATCAAGAACAAGACAAGACTGTCCTCTCTCCACTCCTATTCAACACGGAGATGGAAGGTTTAGCCAGAGTGTGTAATAAGATAAGAGAGGAAATAAAAGGGATACAAACAGGAAAAGAAGTGAAAATATCCTTATTTGCAGATGACATGATACTATAGAGAGAGACCCTAAAGACTCTACCATAAATTCTTACATCTGATAAACACTTCCAGCAAGACAAGATGCTACAAAACATCATACAAAAATCAAGTACCCTTCCTATCCACCAATGGAAGACACACTGAGAATCAACGAAACAATATCATTCAAATTAGTTTCAAAAAATAAAATGAAATATCTTGGAATAAACCTAACCAAGGGAATGAAAGATCTCCATAATGTAAGTTTTAAAACACCACTGAGAAAGACACTAAAAGATAGAAAAAATGTCTTCCCATGACCGTGGGTTGGAAGAATTAATATTGTGAAAATGACTATCCTACAAAAAATAATCTACAGATTCAAGGCAATTCTCATCAAAATTCCAGTACCATTCTTCATAGAAATGAGAAAAAATCTTAAAAGTCATGTGAAAACATAAAATTCCCCCATACAGGCACTGGAGAGATGGCTCAGTCGTTGAGAACACTGCCTATCTTCAAGGAGGCCTGTTTTTGATCCCCTGCACCCACATGGCAGCCCATAGCCATCTGCAACTCTAGTCCCAGGGCATCTGGCGCCCTCTTCTGGCCTCTGTGGGCACTGTACATATGTGATACACAGACAAACAGGCAAAACACTCATACACATAAAATATTTTTTAAAGACCTCAGACAGTCAAAGCAATGCTCTGCAATAAGAATAATGCTAAAAAAAACACAGAAATCACATGATAAACTCAATAGATGTAGAAAAGGCTTTTGACAAAATCTAACATCTCTTCATGATAGAAACATTGAAGAAACTAGGCATAAAAATAACATATCCCAGCATAATATAATAGGGCTATACAACAAACTTATAACGAACGTTATACTAAATGGAGGGAAACTCAAGGCATTTCCATTAGAATCAGGAACAAGACAAGGATGCCCCCTTTTTCTACTTTCATTCTTAGCTAGAGCAGTAAGACAAGAGAAGGAAATAAAGGGGAAATAAATAGATAGATAGATAGATAGATAGATAGATAGATAGATAGATAGATAGATAGATA